>JAJMZR010035217.1:0-11337 GCA_023807225.1 Epidinium caudatum
TGGGAGTAATAACACTTTGTGAAGAATTAATGAAAATTATCCCAAAAGGGCTTTGTAAGTTTAATTTCTCTGATAATGGCTCCGCTTCCGTTGAATGTGCACTTAAAATGGCATTTCAATATCATTATCAAACAGGAAACCCCAAAAAAACAAAATTTATGTGCCTAACAGATGGCTACCACGGAGAAACAATAGGTGCTTTATCAGTTGGCACTCTTGATTTATATGCAAAAATATACAAACCGATGTTAATGGATACTATAAGGATACCTGCTCCAGATTGTTACAGATGTCCATACGGGAAATGCAGAGAAAATTGTAATGCCGAATGTTTTGAACATGCTCAAAAAGCTTTTGAACAATATGGAAATAAAACGGCAGCATTAATTGAAAAATATGCTAAAGAGGCTATTGCGGCAATTGATTTTATACCCGATAATGAATATAAGGCGGAAATTGTAAAAATTACGGAGAACTTGTATAAGGCGGGCATTAATGAATAAAGCTGTTCTTAAAGAGATATGGGAAACGGTAGTCTTTGTACTTGTAGCAATTATCATAATAAGATTTTATCTTGGTGAAATTCGCTGGATACCTTCTGCCTCAATGCATCCGACATTATTAGAAGGTGATAGAGTCCTTGTAAATACAGCTCAAAAATATAAAACACCTCAACGTGGTGATATAATGATTTTTTATCCTCACGATATCCGTGAGGTCATGAAGTATAAATCTAGTTAGCATTAACTAACCTATATGATACATCATTTACAATCTGTTTTTCAACAGGCTCATCATCAAGTTAAATCTGCTTTTTGATAACGAATATTGAATAAATCAGATCTCCTGACTGCATATTCGTTCAATTGATTAAAGCATTTTTCTTCAATTCCGTTATTTTCAATATCCCTAAAAGAAAAAGGACCTATTTCCCTGAAATAGATCCTTGATTTGGTGCCATAGGGGGATTGTTACAGACTTACCCCAGTTTTATACGACTCAGAAAGAAGAATCGCCTGTTCAACTTCATAATAGTATAAATGTCTGTATTTGCAATATATCCTGAGCACTCTTTTCTTACTGGAAAAAGCGTTCGTAAATGTCCCTACAAAATAAGTTTGGAAAACCTTGAAGGGTTACTCAAATACGCATCCTATAAATCAGTGTTTATAGAAAGACATCACTACTGTAATTTCTTTACAGGTACAAGTTCGATGTATCCCCGTTCTCCAATAGGTTCAAGCTGGATCCTGGGATTCGACTCATCCCATTCATATCCGATAAACTCCGGATTATACTTTTTCTCGGCATTCCAGATCTCGCCTATCGCATCTTCGTAATCATCCTCCTCAAAAGGTTCTCCCCTGAAAAGAAGATATGTGGAAGCAGGCAATTCAATGATTTCGAAGCCTTCAGGAATGATGCCGGAATAATCCAGCTCCACTTCCACCCCCTGAACGTACACATTCTCTATCGGATTTCTTAGATGTTCCGGGAGCCACAGGCATACCGGTTCACCGCTGATGGATTTTATGCTTGATAAGAGTCCCCAGACATCACACCCGACTTCCTCACAATATGTCATGTATTCAGTGGCCTTTATGCCTCGTTTGATGATCACTTTCCTGGCAGGCTTTTCGATCACCTGGATAAAGATGTTCCTTGTTTCCTTCATAATAGTTGCTTTCCTTTCCTTGTTCTCTAGAAGATAAGGAGTGAAAAGCCAGATGGGTACAGGACTGTTGGAATACTCCCTGGGATTGCAGCCGAATTCCCGTCTGAAAGCCCTCTGATATCCATCTGCACTTCCAAAACCCATTTTCATCGCTAAATCCAGGATCTGGCAGTTCTCATCACGCAGTTTAAGTGCTGACTTTGACAGTTTAAGGCGCCTGATATAAACTGCCGGTGTCATACCTAAATGCTTAATGAAGATCTTCCTGGCATAAGATTCTGAATAAGATATCTCCTTCGCGATAGTATCGATTGAAATATCTTCATTGATATGGGATCTAATATAGTCCTGCATCAAACGTACAGCTTGTATCTGATGATCCATCGGCTTTACTCCTTGTAAATCAATAATAACCGGGATACTTGAGACAATTCTCGACTATTTTGACCCTTTTCATGAACGGAAGAAACAAAAAACCAGAATTTATCAAGCTCTTTTTTTCGCTCATATACCTTTTATGTGGCCGTCTGTATTTGCCTTTACTATATAACTCCCACGCTCCGTGATTTTCCAGATATGAATTCCGGTGTCAGATGTGCAAAAGAAACAGTTTTCGCCAATAGGCATGTGAAGCAAGGCACCATATAGCTGGTTCACCATACCTCCATGTGTCACTATAGCCACAACGGATTCAGGTCCATTTTCTGAAAGCGCTTTTTGTAGTACGTTTACGGCTCTGTTGCGGAATTCAACCTTGGATTCCTGGCCATACACCGCCTGATCAATGGGGAGGTTCTCCACGTAAGGATAAAGCCGGTCCGCATCTTCATGCGAGAGACCTGCCAACAGTCCGTTGTTAAATTCCATCAAATCTTGATCAAACTCAATCGCAATCCCCGTCTCATCGGACAGGTGTCTCGCAGTTTGAGCCGCCCTCTTGAGCGTGCTCGAATAAATACGGGTAAGCCGATAATTCTCAGCCACATATTTTGCCATGGCAATTGCCTGCTCATGTCCTCTTTCAGTTAATTCAAAATCTGCTCTGCCCTCGTGGACATCCAGAAGGTCTGCTTCGGATTCGCCATGTCTGATTACCAAAAGAATCATTTTAATATCTCCTACAAATTCCGATAGATTTTACCATCTATCCTTTCCAAGTTGTATCACCAAGATGCTTTATCATTTTTCAGGTTCTTTGCCATTAGGTATTCCGTGATTCCGGGGCGGTACAGGTTTGGAATTTCTCCAACCTGCTGATATCCATTTCTTTGGTAGAACCGCTTTGCTTCCGCATTATAATCCGCTACCACAAGGAAAAGCTTGTCTGCCATTTCAGATGCGATCCGTTCTGAATAATCCAGTAGTACCTTACCGATACCTCTGTCTCTGTATTCTTCCTTAACAGCGATGATGTGCAGGTAGGGAAAACTGTGAAATGCTCCCTTCGGGATGATGTATGTAAATCCAACGCATTCTTCTCCGATGAATGCAACATATAAATTTCCCTGGCGAATCCCTTCAAGGATTGCGTTTTCCACACTCCCCGGGGAAGAAAAATATTTTTCGCCAAGTTTTGACTGACAGAGTGCGTCCTTGCAATCCTTCAGATGCTCCTCGTTTCCTTTTGCAAATGTTATTGCCTGCATATTGTTCCTCTTCGCATCAGCGGTTCATTGAACCATTATGCTGTCCATAAGACAGGGGATAATATGAAGTGACTCCAGACTTGCAAAACGTGGATTTACCTGTCATAGTATAGCTACCACACTAACAATGATGGGGATTACCACATACAAGGAGGAGTCACAATGACAAGTATACTCTATGTTGGTATGGATGTCCATACCACGAATTACACAGTTTGCGCGTATAAGATAGGGAATGAAGCAGTATTTGGAGAAACAAGCTTCACGGCAACGGCAGAGAATATTGCAGTGTACCTTGACACTTTGCGATATAACGAAAAGGAACCAGAAGAGGTAAAATTTATATGTGGCTATGAAGCGGGCTGTCTGGGGTATTCGCTATACCGGGAACTGAAAGCAAAAGGGATAGACTGTAGAATACTGGCACCATCAACTATGTCATCGAGTCCGTTGGATAGCCGGAAAAAGAATGACCGGCTGGATGCACAAAGGATAGCAAAATGCCTTGCATTTGGAACATACAGGAATGTGTATGTGCCGGATGAAGAAGACGATGCGGTAAAAGAGTATATCCGGATGCGCGATGACGCCAACGCGGAATTAAAGAGAATAAAACAGCAGATAACAGCGTTATGTACGAGGCACAGTAAACTGTATGACGGAGCGAAGCACAAATGGACAAAGCAGCATCGGACATGGCTGAAGAACCTTGATCTGGGTAATGCTATTCTGAAAGAAACACTGAACGAGTATCTTCTGAGACTTGATCAGCTGGAAGAGAAATTAACAGTATATGAGAAGCGAATAACAGAATTCTCAGAGATGCAAAGATTCAGGGAACCGGTAAAGAAACTTTGCAGCTTCAAAGGCGTGGCAACACATACAGCTGTATCGATGGTTGCGGAAATAGGGGATTTTCACAGATTTCCGACGGCCCAGCATTTTTCATCCTATCTCGGGCTGACACCAGGAGAGCATTCAAGTGGCACTTCTCAGCATACACTTGGAATAACAAAGGCGGGAAACAGCCATCTCCGTTCTTTGCTGGTAGAATCCGCACAATGTTTTAATCGGGGAAGTGTTGGGCAAAAGTCAAAAGCATTGAAGGCAAGACAGGAAGGAAACAGTGAGGCTGTTATTCAATATGCTGATAAAGCAAATGAGCGACTGCGCCGGAAGTATATGAGAATTATGATGAGATCCTCTTCCAATGTAGCAAAAACTGCCATAGCCAGAGAACTTGCCTGTTTTATATGGGGTATGATGACAGATCATATAATCTGATTTTTCACTGTTGAAAATATTTAAAACCCTTGCGTGAGACGGGTTTCAAACATTTCCAACAGTAAGCGACTACTACCAAAAGCTTATATACTTATATACTTGTTTAACTGAATAGTATTTGCTGAAAGTATAAGTGTGGGATCTGAATTTACACGAAAGGTTCAGCTATCTATGTACCGTCCCTTGTGACACACTTCCAAGTGTGATTCATGCCAGTTAGGGGAATGTTAGAGCTCCCGGTCTGACCATTAGCCTGAGGTATCCAATCCTCGAATAACGGAGTGGCCAATGCCGAGAACTGTATCGATTTAGATCCTACTCCTATGCTTTCAGATGAGGCTGCTAATGACGGATATTCTCGGTTTTGCAACCTTGTAAATTCTCTCTTGACAATCGTCACATCATAACGGACGGTTCTTTGTGTTGATACGCAAATGATAATTTGATATATTGTACCGGGTGATGCTTATGCCAAGAACTGCCAGACGAAAAAGCAAATCCGGGATTTATCATGTCATACTGCGCGGGGTAAACCGGCAGCAGCTCTTTGAGGACGAGGAGGACTATGAGAGATTTCTCTTTCTTCTCGATCATTACAAAGAAATCTGCGGGTTTAAGCTGTATGCATGGTGTCTGATGCCGAACCACATTCATCTTCTGATGAAAGAAGAGCGTGATTCGCTCAACACTGTATTCCGTCGGCTTGGGACAAGCTTTGTGTACTGGTATAATCTGAAATACGAACGTACAGGGCATTTATTCCAGGATCGGTTTAAAAGCGAACCTGTTGACGATAATGCATATTTTTTGACTGTGCTGCGATATATTCATCAGAATCCTGTCAAAGCCGGGCTCTGCAGCACAGCCGGAGAATATCTATACAGCAGCTATTCACACTATTTTGAAGCGGGCGGTATAGACTCCGAGTTTGTACTCGGCCTCATCAGCAAAGATGATTATTTTCGGTATCACGACGAGAAAGCCAATGACATCTGTATGGAAATTTCAGAACAGGCGCCTAAGCGGCTAACAGACACAAAAGCAAAAGAGGTACTGAAATCATTATGCGGATGTGAAAATGTGTCTCAGTTTCAGGCTCTTCCGGAATCTCAAAAGAGCGAAGCGCTGACTGCTCTTCTGCATGCAGGCGGTTCCATTCGACAGGTCAGCCGGCTGACAGGCACAAGTTTCGGCATTGTAAGAAAACATATTTAGCACAGAGAACATTTACAAAGATAGATGTTGAGAATTACACGTATGGAGATATAGAAAGTAATATTGCTCAAATTGAAGGTGTGGAGCTTGTTAAAGTTAAAGCTAAAATCGATAATAAAATATCGACCTTAGATGGAAAAATTCCTGCAGTTGCCGCATTATACGTTTCTAACGACGCAACCTCAATAGTTAACGTCAACAATACAATAAAAACAACGTCAAGCGAAAAAGACGATAAAGATAAATATAGATTATACAATTATTAATTCAATTTATTTATAGTTTATTATATATTAATAAATATTAATACAAATAAATAAAGTTCCATCATTTGTTTAATATATTATACTATAAATATAAATAATTATTTCTCAAAAATAATTATAACCAAATTTAATGATTTCATTAAACAGATTTTCATCTTCGGAAAGGTAATGAGAAGGCAAAATTCCTATAAAATTCAAAAAGGAATTGAGCGTCTGTTTCGAATTATATATAAAAATAGTTAGAAATGCAAACAGACCAATTGATATAAAACTATATATCCACAGAATGCATCTCATTACTTTTATAATAGAGTTTATAGTTTGTAGCCGAAGATCCTTAAAAATATAAGTCGTCATATTATATGACTTTAATAAATAATATTCGACAAATTGTTCATAAATTATAAAAGAAGATTGATCCATTAAATCATATAGCATTTTTGTATTATTAAGGTCATTTAAAGAATCTAATTCATCAAGGACTGTCCCAATAACAACACCCATTTGAGTGATTGCTTGTTCCATCCCTTTTAATAATACTCCTGACCAAAATTTTTCGCAATATTCCTCTTCAAAAGAAGATATAATTAATGCTTCGCAGGCATTCTCACTATATAATAGTTGAAATCTTTTTATTGTATTCTTATTAAAGTTCGAACTACTTGTTATCTTTATAATTAAATTTCCTAATTTTGGAGTATCTATATCATTAATTTTTGGAATTTTCATTTCATAGGAAGAATTTCCCAGAGTTTTGCAATTTAATAAATATCTTTCATATATATCAAGTTCTCTTTTTAGTGATACAAAAATATCAAACGAATCCTTATAAACTCCATATATAGAATAATTAATATTATCAAAAAATAAATAATCGCTTTTATGCTTTATTCTCATTAAATTCACTAATAAATAATATGATAAAGATACTAGTATTACAAATATAATTTTTACTATAAAAAAGATATTAATTCTGGAAAAAAATGTTGTCATTAATTTTAGTTTTTTTTTCCTTTGTTGCTGAATTTTATTTTGTTTATTACTACCTTTTTTTTTCTTTTTACCTTTTATTTTATCAGTCAATTTATGCTCTTCATTTATTTCTGTACCTTCTTTACCATCTTCATCTTTCTTTTTAGAATCTAAATCATTGAATTCCATATCATCTGCTTTGTCGTCTTCTTCACCATTATCATTTCTTAATTTTTTTTTTATTTCGTCTAATTTCTTAATATAATTATCAAAATTAGTTGAATTAAAATTAATTAATTTTTCAAGGAAAAATATTTCTATATGATATAAAACAATAGTAAATCTAATATAAATTGATAAGAAAAAAATTAAAAAAAATGAATATATTATTAGAGGTAATTTTGACTGGGTAAAAATTTTATTTATTTTTTTTCTTTTTTCTACATCTACAAACCCACTAATATTTGAAATATAAAAATTATATGCTTGTTCTATTATATTATTTAAGTTTGTTTCATTTAATCCTAATTCTTTTGGTATTTCTCCACAACTATTATTTATAAAGTAATCATATCCATCCAGTATTTTAATAACATTATTAATTAAGAATGTTATTATGTTATCAAAATTAAAGTCATAAATTTCTTTTTCTTCAAACTTATAGACATCTAAATAAATCTTTTGTTTTTCAATCAAAATATGAGCAAAATCACTGCCTAATAAACTTGATGCACTTTTTTGAGCATCTAAATACTTAAAATTCTCTTTTAATAACCTTTCATAAAATTTTATCCAATTTCCACTGAGACAAGAAGTGCTATTCACAAAAAGAGAATGTGACATCCATCTAATATTTACACTAATGATATATAGAGCAGCAACTGCTATTTTTGTCTTGTTGAAAAATAAATTATCTACTAAAAAGTTAGATAATTTATTATATGAATTAATTTGTTGAAATAAATCAAAAATCATAAAAGATATTGTTAAAAATCCAAATAAAAAACCAAAATATTTCATTATTGTCAATGGGAAGATTTCTTTTTTATTTATTATATCATTTTTTATTTTATTAAATCCACTCATTGTAATATATGTTTGAGAATTATATGAAGATATTGAACTTCTTTTTTTTAAATTGTGGTTTTTATCTGGATAATCAGCATCATTAGACCCTTCTTTTATCATTTCACTTTGTTTATTTCTGTCATAATTATTTTTACCGTTTTTTGTAAGTAAACTGTTTTCAACATTATTTGTTTTATTAGTAATCCCATTTATTGCCCTTTTTTCACATGCTATTACTTTTTTTACATTATTATTTTCTTTTGGTTTTTTCGATAAGTTATTCTTTAATTCTATACTACTTTTATTTTTTTCAGCCTTATTCTCAGAAATATCATTAGGTATATTCGGTTCAAAATCATTTAATATTATTGTATTATTATTTACATATACTCTATAATATTTGAATTTACCTTCAAGAAATGTATACAATTTTACTCTGTAATATATATTATAATGTTTTATATTTTGATTATTTATTTCCTTAATAAAATCACTAAATTCAGCATTTATATTTTGCAGTTCGTTTTCAATTTGTCCTTGAACTTCATTCACATTAACTTTATTACTTTTTATTTTATCAAATATAATATGAATTTTATCTTTTATCTCTGGAGTTCTCTCTGCAGGATAAAGATATCCTTTTAATTCATAATCTTTTTTAATTATATCAAATTCTTCATTTTTATATTCTAGTAAAGGCAAAATATCTGGAATGATTATTCCAATATGATATCCTAAAATTCTATGTGTTAAATTATATCTATTACTCATAGTGAATGAAGTGCCTGGTTGTGCCAATTCTGTAAAACCATTTATTTTTAAATTATTATCTAATAAAATTATTAAATTTGATTCTTGAATTTTTTGTATATAAGTAAAATATATTAATCCATAAGATAAATTAGGTGCAGACTTAACAAATAATTTTATATGAAATAATCCTCCATTTTTATTTTTTATAAGAGTATCTATAGGTCGATTAAAAATATAATTAATATTAGAAAATTTAATGGCATCTTCCATTAATTCTTTATGAAAAGCTTGAATGCAATTTGGCAATAACTCATCAATAGTAAAGTTTAATATTTCTTTAACATTATACATAAAAAGAAAAGAAAAATTTGGTGAAGAATATAATATTTTTCCGATTATTAAATTACCATCAATTAATAATACAGAGCTTTCATCGAGTAAAAACATACTATGATATATATTATATTTTTCTAGGGATTTATTATTCTTTAATGCTGCATATTTTTTATCTTCTTCTTTTGAAAGAAATTCGTCTTGAAGAATTGAATCTAAATATAATTTATAATCTTTTTGAATTTCATCACTAAAAGGGTTTAATTCAATAATTTTTAACCATATTGACATTATTTCGTTTCTTGATTTTAAAACATTTTCTCCCGTTTTTAAAAAACTTTGGGTAGTTTTATATGTTGCAGCACTGCTTTTTAGTAAATCAAAATAATCAATTTGGTTAGTTGTGGAATCATATATTTTGATTTTGAAAAGCTCAGTATATAAATTATATAAAATTACACTACCTATTTGCACATGCTTTATTGTTTCTTTATATGAATTTTTCTTAATTTTGAAAATTAAATATTCTTTAATATCTTCCATTAGCAAGAATTTGTAATATAATCCTCTGTGTCCATCAGTTTTTAATTTTGAACATAAAAACATTGCATATACAATATTATTAAATTTATTAATTAAAAAATAACACATATGTAAAATTAATTCTTCTTTAATTACAAATTTTTCCTGATAAAAAGAATATAATATATAAATAATAGATAAAATAGGTAATTCATAATTTCCATTAAATTTTTTATTCAAATATTTATCTTTCAATAATTTTTGAAATTGATAATCTATTTCAGGATTATTTGAAGCAAATTCTTCAAATTTTTTAATTATACCGAATATTAAAGTTTTTGATTTATTATTATGTTTATGAATGACTTTTTTCAATAAAATACTCTTATAGGTTTCAAATGATTTAACATTCTTAAGCTCAAAAACATTTTGTTCAGTAATTAATAAAAATTCATCGATTTTATCAGATTTATAAAAAGCTGTAATAATAATTGCACATCCAAAAATAATAAAATTAGAAACTACCTTTAATTTTAAAAGAGTTTTTAAAAAAATACAAATACTAAAACAAGAGCTAATGCACCATCCAAAATGTATTATATTATTAATTATACTATTAAAATAATAAACATTCTTATAAGCATATATCGTCATTATTATACAAGTAACAATTTCAAAACCTTCAAATGTTAATGTAAATGGAAGTGAACTTTCATTCTTCTTTGCAAAAAATGATATAAAAAAACCTAAGGTTTTACATATTAAACAATATAATTCATAATTGCAATCTATTCTAATTTTTGCATTTTTTTTTGAATTTGCTTCAATTATTTCAATTACATTACAATAAAATGAATATATAAAAGATATAAATATATATAGAAATATCATTAAAATAGATAGAATAGTAAATATCAAATGAATTTCATCTTTAAAACATTCAACTTGCAAATATTTGTGAATATTATTTTCACACCATAGACTTGTTAAAGCAATTTCTATTGCAGGTCCTATTAAATAATAATTTAAAATTAAATTTAATATATTAACTATATAAGCTAAAAATGAAATATTTAAGTTCTTGTATATACAAAAAATCAAAATCATTAACACTGTATCAATCATTATAAATCCAAAAACTATATAAAACATTATTTTGTAGTTCGAAGAATTTGTTATTATTTCAAAAAGAGCAATAACTTTTTTTAAATAATTTAAAATAATCAAAATAATATCTCCTTCTGAAGGAACATTGACCATTGTCATTACCCATATTTGCATAAAAAATATTAAAAGGAAAATAATTTCTATAATTATTGGGAAAGATTTATTTATAACCAATAATCTAAAGTATTTGAATATTGAAACGAATTTACTTTTAGAATAAGCATCTATACTTTGAATAGAATCACCAAAATCTAGCCATTCAATTACATTTGATTCTATCATTTTTTATATTTTTTTTTGATTAAAACCTTTATGCTTCTAAAGTCTTAGTTTATCCACCGATTTATAACAAAAGCTGAAATATATGATTATATATGGGGATAAATAATATCATTTAATTAATTTGAAAAATAATTTGAATAATAAATATAAAATC
>JAJMZR010035218.1:0-11312 GCA_023807225.1 Epidinium caudatum
GATGATGCGTTCGAGGATGCCGTTTTCATCAAAGATGAACGTTTTGCGGAGCGTACCCATGCTTACCTTGCCATAGAGTTTTTTCTCGCCCCATGCGCCGAAAGCTTGCAGCATCTCGGTGGTTGGGTCGCTCAGTAGCGGGAAGGGCAAGTCGAATTTCTCTTTGAACTTGACGTGCGAAGCTTGCGAGTCCTTGCTCACTCCGAACACCTGATACCCACGCGCCATGAACGACTGGTAGTTGTCGCGGATGTTACATGCTTCGGCTGTGCAGCCCGGAGTCGAGTCCTTCGGGTAGAAATAAATGACGGTTTTCTTGCCGAGCAGATCTTGGTCGGTTACCTGTTTGCCGGTCTCGTCTATAACCGAGAAACGCGGCATTTTATCGCCTACTTGCATAACTTTCAACTTTTATACTTTCAAACTTCTCTAAACTCTAAACGCTAAACACTAAACTATTGAGCGAAACGTCGCTCAATTTCCTCCCAATTGATAATCTGCCACAAGGCTTGCAGATGGGCAGCACGACGATTGCGGTAGTCGATGTAATACGCATGCTCCCACACGTCCATCGTCAGCAACGGCTTGAGGCCTTTGCTGATAGGATTGTTGGCATTGGTTTCTTGGGTGATAACGAGCTTGCCATCCTTGTCGGCTGAAAGCCAAACCCAACCCGAACCGAACAGCGTCACACCTTTCTGCTCAAACTCTTTTTGGAAAGCCTCAAACGAACCGAAGTCACGGTTGATGGCATCCAAGATTGCACCTTTCGGAGCATGGTTATCGGCCGCTACCGGCGAGAACTGCGAGAAGTACAGATTGTGGTTGAGGATTTGTCCGGCGTTGTTGAAGATCCCCCCTTGCGACTTGCAGACAATGTCCTCAAGCGGCATGCCTTCGAACTCCGTTCCGGCTATCAGTTTATTAAGGTTATCGACATAGGTCTGCAGGTGCTTGCCGTAATGAAACTCAATCGTTTCACGACTAATAACAGGCTCCAACGCCTCAGGTGCGTAGGGCAACGTCATCAAAGTAAAAAGTGCTGCTAACACAATAGTAAGTATTTGAGGTTAATAATCTGATGCAAAGGTACGAAAAATAAATGGAATATGCAAATAGATTGGCAGAAAAGTTTGAAATATTTTCGTTTTGCAAGGAATTTGAGGGTTTTTAACCAATTGCCGGCCAAATGAAGGGCAAAATTGATGTTAAAGTACAAAATTTTCGAACATTTGCAAATATTCACACAATTTTTCAATTATTCGTTATTAAAATTTGCATTTATCAAATATTTTTGTTAAATTTTGAAGAGAGGGGCTTATTTTACCCAAAATTACAGAATTTTAGGAGATTTACAATAAAAATAAAATCGATATAAATCCAATTTTTCTAGGGTCGGGACAAAGGATGGAGGGGGATTAATTTTAAGTTTAAGGTATTTTCTACCTCCATTTTATCATTCTTGTCTTCATCAGCAATATTATTATCATATTCATTATCATTGCTATTTTCTTCAGCATTTTCCTCCCTTCTTGAATTATCCTCATTATTCTCTTCATCATTTTCATTATCATTACCATTATTTTCTTCATTATTTTCTCCATTATTTTCTTCATTATTTTCTTCATTATTTTCTCCATTATTTTCTCCATTATTTTCTTCTTCATTGCTTTTCTTACTGTTATTATCGTTTTCATTATCATTATCATTATCATTATCATTATCATTGTCATTGCCATCATCACTTAATCTCCTTTTTTTTAATAATAATTTTTTTTTGTTTTTTTCTTCTCTTCTTTTCTTTTTTCTATGACTTTTTTCTTCATCTATATAATCACTGTTAACGTCATTTTCTTCTTGATTAGAGCCATTATCTTCATATTCTTTTTCTTCATTATCCTCATTCATTTCTATATTTTTATTTTCAGATTCATCGAATTCTTCTTCTTTGTTTTTGTCCTTTTTTTTCCCCCTTTTTTTTCCTCCTTTTTTTTCCTTATTTTTCTGTTTAATTAATAATTCCTGATTTTTTTTATCAATTATATCCATTAATTCCTCATTTTCTTTCCTTATTTCTTCATCCTGCTCATTGGCCTCTTGAATTTTCTTTTTCTCTTCTAATTCTTCTTTTTCTCTTTGTTCTTGCTTTAATTTGTTGTATTCACTTATATTTTCCTCATTTTTTTTCTTTAATATTTCCTCGTTTTCTAAATCTTTCTTAAGTATTTCTTTGGCCTTAGTAATGTTGACCCCACATATACTCACCATTTCACCACATTTGTAGTAGAATTCAGTTTTTTGGATAATTTTGTCATATTTTTCATCTTTTTTAGTTTTATTTAATTCTTCAAAAATTTTATTAGCTCTGGATATTAATTTTATGGCTTTTTCAGTATCTGAGTATTTTCTTGTAGATTTATTTATGATATCTTCGAATTGTCTGAATAGTAAAAACCCATAGTTATATTGATATATTGAGTTATCTGGGTATTTCATAATTAAATTTTTAATATATTGATTTGCAGATTTAAACTCTTTCATTTCTATACAGCATTTAGCTAATAAATTTTCAATTTTTGAATTATTTCCATGAAATATATTGACTAATACTTTTCTTAATAAAATAGATGCTTTTTCATACTTCTGTTCATCCATATATATTAAACTTGAATTAATTAAAGAATTATATTCATTTGGGAATTTTTCCATTACAGCTCTATAGATATCTATAGCTTTATCCACATAATTAAATTCACAGAGACAATTTGATAAACCTACAGCAGCTAATGCGTTATATTTATCATATTCCAACGCTTTAAAATAAAATTCAATTGCTCTTTTCATTTTATCAGTATCAATCTTTTTACTACGAACATCTACTGACATTGAATAATAAATATTTGCTATAAAAGTAAGAGTATATGGGTCATGGGGATAGTAATCTCCAAGTATTTTATTAAGCATTCCCAATGCTTCATGCTCTTTTCCGTTTTCATATAAATAATAAGCTTGGATTATCATTGGATTCACAGGTTTATTCATTACTGAAATTAATTTCCTATCTTTTTTTGCTTCTGGTTTAACATCAGATTTCTTCTGTTCTCCTTTTTCGTCATTTTTCTCATTTTTATCCTTTTTATCATCTTTATTTTCTTCTTTATCTTTTTCTGTATTGATTTTTTCATTTTTTTCATTATTTTTATCAGGAATTTTTTCATTTTCATTTTCATTTTTAGTTTGTCTTTCTTCTTGGATAATTTTAAAATGTTTATCTATAGCCGATTTAATATATGCTTCAGCTTTTATTTTATTTCCTCTCATTCTATACAATTCACTTAATTTTATATATGCCTCAATGAAATAAGGATTTTCATTGATTATTTTCTTATAAAGGAAATGAGAATAATCAAACTGAGCTTGAGAATCATAATATAAAGCTAAATTAAAATCAACACTTATTTTTAGAGATTTTAATCTGATAACTTTCTTCTTATCAATTTTATCCCCTTCTGTTTTACTTTCTTTATTTTCTTTGTTTTCTTTATTTTTATTTTTGCCACTAATTTTTTTTAGCTCCTCTTTTAGAATAGATTTTGCTTCATTAAAATATTTTTCAACATCATTGTATTCTTCTTTTAATAATAATGTGCATCCTATATTATTTAATAATTCAGGTAAAATATCATTTTGATATATACTTGGTTCATCTATTTCTTTTTCTGTTTTTTTTTCTTCTTTTTTTTTCAATCTTATTAACTCGACAGCTTTTAAATAATATTTTAGACTTTTATCAGGCTCTCTTAAATTCAATAACTCACCTAGTTTTATGTAGCAATCAATATCGTCTTTTCTAATTTCAATAGCTTGTTTGAATAAGTCAATTGATTTTTCAATTTCTTTATATTTAGTCATAGATAAAACATATCCTAAATATTTCAATATTTTAAAAGAGACCCATTTATTCTCATCCAAAATGTTTTTGCAGGCAACAAAGCATGTCTCTGCATCAGTGAAGTTTTGAGTGAGTAAATATATTCTTCCTAAACCAAATTGAGCTTCTATATTTTTTGGATTTTCTTGCACACTTCTTTTGAAATAAATTATTGCCTCATTTTTATTCCCTATAGATAATAAATATTTGGCATTTATTACAAATATTGCAGATTTTATTTCATTATAGCCTTTAATATTATTATTATTTTGTGAACTATTTTCACTTAGCTTTGATTCTTTGTTAAATTTTATTTCTCCATATTCCATTTGATTGTTTAGTTTCTCACATAATATTCCAGCTTCTTCAAATTTTCCTGAAATCAAAAACACATTACATAAGTTAACTAATAATGCTGGAATAGTATTGTCATTATAATTATTCATTTTATATGATAACATTAATTCTTCAAAAGCTTGATTGAAATTATTATTATCATCATCACTTAAATAGCTTAGTTTAATAAGTGCCAAATAAGTTTTTATTTTATAATTATTAGGATATTGGGTCAATGTTGCTTCAAATATTTCCTTTGCTTTATCTATTTTATTACCTTTATAATAGCATATACCCAAACTTTCCAATATATTTTCATTTACATAATTATATTCTCTTATTAATGAAGCAAAAAATTCAATGGCTTTTTCATATTTAGATTGATTGTAAGCTATTAATGCTCTTCCAAGTTTTGATAAAATTGCCAAATTTGTAGGTATTTTCTTTTTCATATCGACATTATGATGTTCACTATAATTCGAAAAATATCTTTCACTGTTGACATAATCTCCTTGTATAAATGAAAAAAAGGCAGTAATTATTATTGTAGTAGGGTGTTGTAATTGTAAACTATCTGCTTTATTGGATAAAGAAGTTGATAATTTTGAATATAATTCAAAATTTTCTTTATCTTTTGAGCGATAGGCAATAAAAGAGTAAAATAGTGATATTATATTTATTATATGAATAAATAAATTTTTTTGATCTTTATAAAAGGGATTTTGTTCTACATCAATCTTCGATAATTCTTTCGAGAATTTTTCGAAAGAATCATAATCTTCTATTGAATAATAGTACAATATAATATAAAACCAAGATTTTAAATCGACACATTCTTTTTGGATTGTAGATAAAACTTTGTCTCGATTCTCTTTTAAGTCTTGTTGAGTAATATTGAGTACTGTTTTCTGAGCTGATTTTCGAAGTTCTATATCCAAATAGAAATTTTTAAACATTTCCATTTTTTATTTATATATATTTTTTAAATTTTATCTATTTATATTGGAACAAATTATTTTTAAATTAAAAAAAATTATTTTAAAAAAATATAAAAAGGGTTGAATTTAAGAAATATAAATATATCATCTGTTCAAAATTTAGACTCAATGTTTCAAACATGTAATAATTTAAAAGAAATAGACCTATCAAATCTGGATGCTTCATCTGTTACAACAATGAAGGGAATGTTTACACATTGTATATCATTAAAATCTATTGATTTGTCTAATTTAAAATTAGGCTCAGTAACAGATATGAGTGATTTATTTTATCAATGCAAATCTGTTTCAAGCATAAATTTATTAAATATAAATACTAAAACAGTAAAAACTATGTCTCATATGTTTTATGAATGTTTAAAATTACAAACTTTAAATTTATTAGATTTTGATACATCATCAGTTACCGATATGGAGGGAATGTTTGATAAAGCTTCTTTATTAGAATCCTTAGATTTATCTAATTTTGATACAAAGTCTCTTATATCAATGAAAAGAATGTTTTTTAATTGTATAAATTTAGTACATTTAGAAATATCAAGTTTTAATACATCCTCTGTTAATGATATGACAGAAGCTTTTGGTGGCTGTATCAATTTAGAAAATATTGATATCTCCAATTTCAGAACCACTAAAAATACAAGCACTTATGGACTTTTTAATAATTGTGAAAAATTAAAAACATTAACATTACCAAACGTAATTAAATTACCATCAAAAGATATGCAATTTATGTTCCAGGGTTGTAGTTCTTTAACCTCTCTAGATTTATCTCATTTTGATACTTCAAGTGTTACTAATATGGAATATATGTTCAATGAATGCATTGAATTAAATTATATTAATTTATCAGGAATTGATACTTCATCTGTTAAAACAATGGCATTTATGTTTAAAAACTGTGTAAAATTAGAAATAATGGATTTATCTAGTTTAGACATAAGATCAGTGACAAGTATGACTAATATGTTTTATGATTGTAATTCATTATTATTTCTGAATTTTAAATCACTGACCTTAAATAATATTGAAATAGATAATATGTTTAATATAGCCAGAAATGAACATCTAAAATTATGTTATGATGAAAATTTGGCTACTAACCTTAAAAATAAATATGGGTCTTTGACTAATGAATGTGACAATTATTGCTTTAAAGAATCTACAAAATTAATAAGTGAATTAAATAAATGTGTTGATGAATGTAAAGATGATGAAACATATCAATATGAATTTAATGATAAATGTTATATAAATTGCCCAGAAGATACAACTGTATCAAACTATAAATGTATTAAACTTATAAAATGTGAATATTACTCTACAATAGATGGAACACAATGTTTTGAAAACTTGCCAGAAGGATATTATATATATGATAGTAATAATAAAATAATAGATGAATGTTATAAAACTTGTAAGAAATGTGAGAAAAAAGGATTGGATGATAATAATCATTGTATAGAATGCAAAGAGGGGTATTATTTTGAAAATGGAAATTGTGTTCAGAATTGCATATATTCTTCTTTTATTAATGATAATAATACTGAAGTATGTAGTTGTCCATTTAATATTAAATGCAAAGAATGCTCGAGTAAAAGTTTAGAAAAAAATTTATGCATTAATTGTAACCATATAAAAGGTTATTTCCCAAAATATAGTGAGAAATCAAATGATTATATGGATTGTTATCAAAGTCTAAAAGGACATTATTTAATGAATGATTATTTTGTCCCTTGCTATGATACATGTGATGAATGCTCAGGTGAAGGAAATGAAGACCAACATAATTGTACAACATGCAAATTCGGGTATAATTTTATAAATGAAATAGATAAAGCTGGTAATTGCTATATAAAATGTGACTATTTTTATTATTTTGATGAAAATAATAAATATCAATGCACTAATTCATCTCAATGTCCAGACTATAAAAGTAAATTAGTTGAAGACAAAAAAAAATGTATCAATAATTGCAGAGAAGATATATTTCAATATGAATATAATAATAAATGCTATGAAGTATGTCCAGATCCAGAAAATAAAATAATTGAAAATTATATTTGCAAAGATAAAATAGAAGAGACAATTATTGAAGTAACAACAAATAAGGTTGATAAAGATGAAAAAAATACAGAAAAATATCAAACTGAAGTATTTATAGATAATTTCGTAACTCCAACTAATAAAAAGACAGAAATGATTACTACGTATGCAAATCCAACAAATAGTCCTACTTCTAAGATTGCACAAAACACAGAAAAAATAATTGATATAAAAACTCAAAGCAATGAAGAAAATTGGAGTGTAGAAGATTTTTTCCTAGGTTTATTCAATGAAGAAGATAAAAATATCTTAAAAAAAGATGATATAATAAAAAATATTAAAGCAAATATAATAAATCATAAGATAGATTCATTATTATTAAATGTTACTCAGGGAAATAAAGAAGATTTATCCATAAAGGAAGAAAATGTTTTGTATCAAATAACAACAACTGAAAATCAAAATAATAATACATATAAAAATATTTCAACAATAAAATTAGGAAAATGTGAAGGTATATTAAAATCAAAATATAATATAAGTAGTAATCTATCATTAATTATATTTAAAATAGATTATTATATGGAAGGACTGTTAATACCAATAATTGGATATGAAGTATATGATCCAATAAATAAAACAAAATTAAATTTATCATATTGTGAAGAATCTTTAATTAGTTATAATATTCCTGTATCAATTGATGAAAATAATTTATTTAAATATAATCCTAATAGTGAATATTATAATGATCAATGTAACACTTATACAACTGAAGATGGGACTGATATAATTTTAAATGATAGGAAAGAAGACTTTATAGAAAACAATATGTCTTTATGTGAGAATTTATGTGATTATATAGGATATGACAAAGATACTAAAAAAGCTTTATGCGAATGTTGGATTAGGTATAAAGAATTTATATTATCAGAAATAGACAAAGAAACTAATATATTATCTAATAATTTTACAAAAGATAATACTAATTCAAATTTAGGAACAATGAAATGCTATGATGTTTTATTTAGTAAAGAAGGTTTGTTAACAAATATAGGAAGTTACATATTATTTATAATAATTATTATTCATGCAGTTTCAAGTGTAATTTTTTATAAATGTGGATATTATTTCATTGAAAATAATATAAAAAAATTAATTAAAAAGAGAAAAACTAAAAAGTCAAGTAAAACAATTAAAAAAGTTAAAAATGAAATGAAAGTTAACACAATTAATTTTTCAACAAATCAAAAATCAGAAAAAAAAAACTTAAAAATTAAGAAAAGAACAAATAAAAATAAAGCAAATCCTTTAAAAAAGATAAAAAAGGTCAATAAGGTAAATAAGCAAAAAAGTATTTTTATAAATCATTTGAATATAAATATAAATAGCAATAATAATTCAAAATCATTCAGTAAAATGAAAATAAAAGATACTGATATTTTCTCTGATAAAATGAAAAAACCTAATAAGGATTTAAAAAAGAAAAAATCAAATATAAATTTGACTTCTAATAAACTTACTGATCTTGAATTAAATATAATGAATTACAATAATGCATTATATATTGATAATAGAACCTATTTTCAATATTATTTTTCTCTATTAAGAACAAAACATCAAATATTATTTATATTTTTATCTTATAAAGACTATAATTCATTAATAATAAAAATATGTTTATTTAGTTTATCTTTTGCAATATATTATTCATTTAATGCAATCTTTTTCAATTATTCTATTATTCATAT
Organism: Epidinium caudatum; assembly: GCA_023807225.1. Lineage (NCBI taxonomy): Eukaryota > Ciliophora > Litostomatea > Entodiniomorphida > Ophryoscolecidae > Epidinium > Epidinium caudatum. The sequence goes on from JAJMZR010035218.1 coordinate 9,063, forward strand.
AATTTATAAAGATGGAGGTAGTTATAATTTATCTTATTTATTTCCATCAATAGTATATGCCTTTTTAATATCTTATTATATTAATATAATCATTAAATGTTTTTCATTATCAGAAAGAAATTTATTAGAAATAAAAACTCAAAAATCAGTTAAACAAATGAATGATTTGGTTCCTAAGGTTTTAAGGTGTTTAATTATTAAATATATTTCCTATTTCCTTTTAAGCTTAATATTTCTTACATTTTTCTGGTTTTATATATCTTCTTTTGGAGCTGTTTTTCGAAATTCCCAAGTGTATCTTATCAAAAATACTTTAATAAGTTTTGCATTAGGATTAATTTATCCTTTTGTTAAATATTTATTACCTGCGAATTTAAGAAGATGTTCGTTAAAAGCCAAAAATAGAAAATTTATATATAAATTAAGTAATGTGTGCAAATTTTGTAAAAAAAGCTTGCAACACGATAGCTTGTGTGGTAAAATACTACACGTGTAAAACGGACGGTCCGCTGTGCAGCATTCGTAAGTCGCATGAACGTCTATGATTTAGGAGGAAAACATGAACATCATTGAAGCACTGGATAAAGAACAGTTACGTTCTGATATCCCCGAGTTCCGTGCCGGCGACACCGTTAAAGTTTATGTTAAGGTTGTTGAAGGTACACGGGAACGCGTACAGTTATTTGAAGGCGTAGTAATCTCCCGGAGTGGTTCCGGTGTCCGCGAAATGTTCACCGTCCGCCGTATTTCCTACGGCGTTGGCGTAGAAAGAACTTTCCCGGTACACAGCCCGCGTCTGGAGAAGATCGTAGTAGCGCGCAAGGGTGTTGTTCGCAGAGCCAAACTGTATTATCTGCGTAACCTTACCGGTAAAGCTGCTCGTATCCGTGAACGCCGCTAACGTAGTGCACAAAGGGGGCTGCAAAGGCAGTCCTCTTTTTTGTTAGGGAGACACTGATTAAATGAGTTTGTGCGATAGCCGTAGCTACGTTGAGGGACATTGACGCAGTCAGTCACAAAAAGCGCCGGTCAGCGTGCATACGAATTAATCTGTGTTTCCCTGGCATGAGATGCAGCATCATTCGACTGCATATTGAGAGGGGTAAGCTGTATGAGCGATAAATCCGGAGGATCGTTTCAGGATTCGCTGAACGACTGGCTTGTGTCTATCATCGTTGCGGTGGCGCTGGCCTTTTGTATCCGAACCTTTATTTTTGAACCCTATAAAGTGGAAGGGACTTCCATGTATCCGACGCTGTTCAACCAGGAGCGGCTGATCGTCAACAAATTCGGTTACTTTCTGGAGGACCCGAAGCGGAATGAGATCGTCGTGTTCCGTTATCCGAAAGACGAAAGCCGCGATTTTATCAAACGCGTTATCGCGGTGGGCGGCGATACGGTGGAGATGCGCGACGGCGCCGTGCTGATCAATGGGAAAAAGATCGACGAGCCTTATACCTGGAAGGAAGATCCGAAGGGACTGAACCATTCCAATTACCGCAAGAGCCTGGTGCCCAAGGATCACATTTTCGTGTTGGGCGATAACCGCAACAATTCGGAAGACAGCCGTTTTGCGGACGTGGATTTTGTACCGCTGCGTCTGGTGAAAGGCAAGGCTGCCGCTGTATTTTGGCCTTTTGAACGGTTCCGGAAACTGCCGTGAGTTTCAGCGTTGCTTTTAATGCCATGTATGCGCATGATATGACGTGCGCTTGCTTTGCGGTTTTGACGCGAGCTTCTGTGATTCACCGATAGGTATGCCGTGAGGTCGTTATGGATGTAAAAGATTTTAAGATTCAGTGGTTTCCCGGACATATGACTAAGGCCCGGCGCATGATGGAGGATCAGCTGCGCCTGGTGGACGTGGTGGTGGAACTGCTGGATGCCCGTATTCCCGATTCCAGTATCAACCCCATGCTGCGGCAGATGGCAGGGAACAAGCCCCGTGTCGTTGCGTTGAACAAGATGGATATGGCCGACCCGGTCAAAACCGAAGCCTGGCTGCAAAAGCTGAAACAGGAGGGCTTGCCGGTCTGTTCCATTGACTGCCATACGGGAAAAGGCGTCAAGCAGATGATCAGTCTGGTGAAGGATACGGCGAGACCTGTTACGGAGAAATGGCTGAAAAAAGGCGTAAAGAACCGTGATGTCCGGCTCATGATCGTGGGCGTGCCCAACGTGGGAAAATCCACGCTGATCAACCGGCTGGCGGGGCAGGTGAAAGCCGTCGCTTCCGACCGTCCCGGCGTT
>JAJMZR010035219.1:0-11200 GCA_023807225.1 Epidinium caudatum
AAGAGAAGGTGCTTCTTTCGAAGACTCACTTAAATTCATTATTGAAAATATGGAAGAAATGAATAGACTATGGATCATACAAATTTATTTTAATATTTCTATTATTATTATAAAAATCATTATTATTAAATATATAATTATAATTATTGTCAAAATTGAAAGCTATTCTATTTTTATTAACGGCATTCTTCCTATTTCTATCTATATTATTTTGAATAGTATCAGCCATTAAATTGTCAGACAAATTCTTTACTCTATAATAATTAATATTTTCATTTGAATTATTTGTATTATTTATTAAATATTTTTCTGAATTCCCACTGTTTAAATCCTGTGATGAAATAAAAGATATAGGTTTTTTTCTTTGCCTTTGCTTAGATACATTTTGAAAATTTTGATTATCCAATTTAATATAATTATTATTAAGAGGATTAATTCCGAAATTTTTTTGCTTTTTGTATTCATTTTTTGCCTTAGTTAATTTTATTAATAAATCTTCAACTGTATTATTTTCATTATTTATATATTGTCTATTTGGTTTTCTATTGCTTAAATGGTTGTTTATAATTTGACTGAATTTACTATTAATAAAATTTGTTGTTTTATATTTATTAATACCACTTTTAGTATAATCATTTATTTGGTTTTTATTAAAACTATCTTGAATAATAGTTCTATTATTTAAAAGTCCAAATATTTTATTTTTAGGATTATTTTTTTCATTTCTTTGTCTATATGTTATATCATTAAAGCTTTTGATATTGTTTATATTATTTGAATTCCAATATTGGAAACCTTCATTTATATCGTTATCATCTAAATCTTTATCATGTCTATTTATTTTATGATTTGTATCATAATATCCAAGATTAATTTGAGTTTTATTAAATTGAAATTTATTTTCACCTTTGGGGTTCATATTGATGTTTCGATTCAAATTATAATTTGAAAGATATTTAAAATTGGGCTTAGATTTAGTAATAAATAAACCATTGTTTATTCCAATATTATTCCCATCAATAAGATTACTATTAATGTTATGATAATCAGTATCATTAGTAGTATTTAAAACTATACCTCTTCTAATTAATTTGTGATTTAGGAATTTATTTTTGCTTTTAAAGTCGTTAAGATAATAATAGCTATTATTATTGTTTCTTCTTGCATTAGTAGTATTGTTGTCATATGAATTATTATTTAGTGTTGAATTAATTCTTCTTCTTGAATCAAGTGTGTTATTTTTTAAGATATTAATTTTAGTTATATCTTGATGAGAAGAATACAAATTTATGGGGGAATTCAAATCACTAATAGTATATGAATTTGGATAGTTGTTAATTCTATTATATTTTTCAACAGAATTTGAAAACATACCTATTCTTTGATTCAAATTTTGAGTAGGATTTTTAATATATGAATTAGTAAAATTATTAAAATAATTAAAAGTCTCATTCTTTCTGATTGAATTTAATTTAGTTAAATTTCTTTGTTGTATATTATTTATTTCACTAAAATCATTTGAGACATAATTAATTAATTTTTTGTCTCTTAAACTATTCTTACTTGGTTTTATATTATAAAACCTTCTTTCATTATTATAATTAATTTGATTTATTATTTCTCTAGATCTTTTATTATTTTGTGGCGATTTTATTTCTGTGTTAATTTTAGTAATTATATTTTGATTATACATTTCATTTTTTTTCAAAAAGTTGTTTGGATATAAATAATTTGATATATTTTTTTTGTGATAATTAATTCCCTTTTTTGGACTGTTTATGAAATAATCATCATTTTTATCATAATTAATTCTATCCTCATCAATATTATAATCTGATTCTGGAATTCTTTTTCTATATTTTAAGTAATTATTTCTTCCTTCTGATGGGTCGTATATGTTTTCGTTGTTTATGTTTTCTTTTTTTCCTTCAAAAGATTGGAAATTGTCTATTTCAGTATCAAATTTTCTCATATAGTTAATATCATAATATAAATGCTCATTATTATCTTGATTTGTATTTAAATTTTGATAATTATTAATATTGTTGTTATATATTTTATATATATTTATATTTTTATTAAACGTTTTGTTGTTATATCCCTGGTTATTGTCTGTTAAGTAATTTTTATTCAAATTATTAGTTTTATGAGAATAATTAATTAAATTAAAATCACTGTGTTTAATAGTATTTTGAGAATTAATATCATATTTGGTATTTTTATTTCTTACAGAATAATTATTTATACTTCCATCATTAGCTTCAGAGATATTATTGTTATTTAGATAATCTATATAATTAATGCTTCTTATTTTCATTGAAGCATGACCATTTTTATTTGGTTTTTCTTTTGAAAGAGAAATAGTTTTATTATTTTTATTTAAAATATCTGAATAAATTTTATCATTTCTCATAGAGTTATAATTTATATTTTCTTTATCTTTATTCTCTAGTTTTTTAGATATTATTTCAATGTTCTCATTTGTTTTAATTATATAATTATTCTGTAAATTTACTATTTTCTTTTCTTTTTTTTCTTGAGGTTCAGTAAATGTATTATTTGCGTTATTTGTTTTCATAGAAATGCTATTTTTATTAGAAATTATTTTTCCACTAATTTCACGGTCATTATTCTCATTTGTATTTAATTTGTAATTATACATAGAAGAAACATTTTTATTATTGGTGATGCTATTATATTTTGTCATTTTGGTCCAAGGAGTTCTATATCTTTTTATTTCATTTTTTATAGTCAATAATGGCTTTATTTTTTTGGGATATATTTTTTGTTTTGATGTTTCATTACTTTTTTCTTTTGTTGCATTTCTAACTATATTAATTTTATTCTTTAAATTTGGTATATTTTGAGAATTTTTATTATTATTATGAATGTTTTTTTTTCTTTTTTCAGATATTATTTTAGTTTGTTTTACTAAAATATTACTTGTATTAATTGGTTTCTGTTTTTTGATATCTTCTGTTTTCTTTTTATTTTCTGAATTATAATTATTATCTTCTATGACTATTTTAATATTTTTATTTGGATTATTTTTATCATTTCTTTGGGAGTTCATACCACTTTTATTATGCTCAAATATATCATTTGAATATCTTTCCTTATCTTTAGTACTATTCGTTCTTATCTTTTCATTAAATTCACTTTTACTAAAAGTTGGGATTTCTACAACATTTGTAATTACATTTTTTTTATGAGTTTTATTCACTTTTTTTTTTATTATTTTTTTAGGCTCGATATTATTTTTATCTTTATTTATTTCATTTTTCTTTTTAACATCAATCTTTTTCATAATTTTTTTATTTGAATCTATGGCACTTTTGTTTTGAGTATTATTATTCACAACTTCACTATTTTTATTTTGATTATTAATTTTAATTTTATTATGTGCTTTCTTTATTTGATTTTTGACTCCTTTTTTGTCAATTACTTCTATTTTTTTATTATCCTTAATAATTTTATTATTATTTGATGCTTTAACATTATCTTTATTAATGTTCAATTCTTTATTTAATTTATCATCTTTATTTACAATATCAACTTTATTTACATTTATATTCAAATCATTTTTTTCATTTAATTCATGATTTTCATAATTTGTTTTATATTCATCATTTAAGCTTATATTTAATTTATTATTATTATTATTATTAATTTTATCTTCCTCCTGACCAACTAATTTATCATCATTATTATTAGTAATTTTATTAATCAATTCATTATTATTATTAATATCATTATTATCTATTGTATAAAAGTTATTTGTTATTTCAGCAGAATTAATCTTATTAATCTTATGATTAAGTTCATTAATAATATTAAATTCCTTTTCAATTTCTTCTTTTTTCCTAATAGAAATAGTTAAATCATCTTCATTTTCTTTTTCTTTCTTTTTATCAACATTATCATTTTTTACACTCTCTTTTTCATCTTCTACTATTTTATTATCCCCTATAAAATTATGTTCTTCTTCTTCATTTTCATTTTCTTTTTTGTCAATTTTTTCTGGGAAAAATTCTGGTTCATTTACCACATTTTTTTCCATATAATATGAATTAATTTTTACATCTTCTTTTTGTTTTAAATCGTCTTCTTTCTTAATCACTTTCTCTTTCTCTTCCTCTTTGCCTTTCTCTTCCTCCTCCTCTTTACCTTTCTCTTCCTCTTCCTCTTTCTTTTTCTCTTTTTGTTCCTCTATTTTTTTATCTTTTTTTCTATGTTTTTTAACTTTTTTAGTTTTTTTTTTGATTTCTTTTACAATTTCTATATTGTTTTCTTCATATTTTTTTTCAACTTCTTCGACTAAATCAGGATGCTTTTGTTGGAAGCAATTCTTTCCTTTCAAATAAAAATTATGTTTTTTGATTTCAGATAAAGTAATTCTTTCTTTGGGGTTTGTCACCATTATTCTTTTCATTAAATCAACTGAATCTTGACTTAAATCATTTGGAAATTCTGCATCACATCTTAATATTTTTTTAAACAATAATTCATTGTCTGGATCCTCAAAAGGTAAATATCCACAAAGCATCGCATATAAAATAATACCAGTGCTCCATATATCAATCATAAATCCATTATATTGTTGGCCACTGACCATCTCCGGAGAGGCATAACATGGGGACCCACATGGGGTAGACAATAATTTTTCTGTACTAAAATAATTGCTCAAGCCAAAATCTATTATTTTTAAGATATTATCTTTACTTATTAATAGATTTTCAGGCTTTAAATCTCTGTGAACCACCCCATAATAATGTAGACATTCTAAACCATTTATTAATTGGTAGTAGAAATATGCAGCTTCTTCTTCTACTAATTTCTGTTCTTCTACAATGTGATTGAATAATTCTCCTTTTTCACAATATTCCATTATTATATATATTTTTTCTTTATCCTTTATAATTTTCATTATTTTTATAATATTTATATGATTGACTTTTTTTAAAATATCAATTTCTCTTTCTACTCTCTCTTCGTCTTCTTTGTACACTATCTTTTTCTTTTCTAATATTTTTATAGCAACTTTTTCCCCTGTTAATTTTTCTATTCCAAATCTAACGACACCAAAAGTTCCTTCTCCTATTATTGATGATATTTCATAATTATCGAGAACACTCATTGTTTTAAATATTTAAATTATTATTATCTATTAAATGAAATAAATTATTTTCCTTTTTCAAAAATTATAAAATTCAAATGGTGATTAATCTAAAAATCTCATTTGTTGCCATTCTTTAAAACATAAAGGGCATTTATTTTGTTTTTTAATCCAATTGTCAATACAATGGGTATGGAAACAATGATTGCATATACCTATAACTTTTTTACAATTGTTTGGATCATTATTTTCTTGATTACTTTGACAAGTTATACATGCCTCATTTAATGGATTTTTACAAATAGAACATGTTTCTCCTATATCCCCAATCCCCATTATATATAATTTCAAATATTAAATAAATGTATTAAAAAAATAATAAATTCTATATTAAAATATAATAAATAAAATTAATTATTTATAAAAATGACGGCAGCAATTCCCCAAGATAGTAAAATGTTTAAAGTTACACAATGGAGTACAGTAACAATGTGGGTATATGGTGATATAGGAGAAACATGTTCTATTTGTAAAAATCCATTAAATGAGGCATGTATAACTTGTCAAAGTAATCAAGAAAATAATGATCCAAACAATTGTAAAAAAGTTATAGGTATATGCAATCATTGTTTCCATACCCATTGTATTGACAATTGGATTAAAAAACAAAATAAATGCCCTTTATGTTTTAAAGAATGGCAACAAATGAGATTTTTAGATTAATCACCATTTGAATTTTATAATTTTTGAAAAAGGAAAATAATTTATTTCATTTAATAGATAATAATAATTTAAATATTTAAAACAATGAGTGTTCTCGATAATTATGAAATATCATCAATAATAGGAGAAGGAACTTTTGGTGTCGTTAGATTTGGAATAGAAAAATTAACAGGGGAAAAAGTTGCTATAAAAATATTAGAAAAGAAAAAGATAGTGTACAAAGAAGACGAAGAGAGAGTAGAAAGAGAAATTGATATTTTAAAAAAAGTCAATCATATAAATATTATAAAAATAATGAAAATTATAAAGGATAAAGAAAAAATATATATAATAATGGAATATTGTGAAAAAGGAGAATTATTCAATCACATTGTAGAAGAACAGAAATTAGTAGAAGAAGAAGCTGCATATTTCTACTACCAATTAATAAATGGTTTAGAATGTCTACATTATTATGGGGTGGTTCACAGAGATTTAAAGCCTGAAAATCTATTAATAAGTAAAGATAATATCTTAAAAATAATAGATTTTGGCTTGAGCAATTATTTTAGTACAGAAAAATTATTGTCTACCCCATGTGGGTCCCCATGTTATGCCTCTCCGGAGATGGTCAGTGGCCAACAATATAATGGATTTATGATTGATATATGGAGCACTGGTATTATTTTATATGCGATGCTTTGTGGATATTTACCTTTTGAGGATCCAGACAATGAATTATTGTTTAAAAAAATATTAAGATGTGATGCAGAATTTCCAAATGATTTAAGTCAAGATTCAGTTGATTTAATGAAAAGAATAATGGTGACAAACCCCAAAGAAAGAATTACTTTATCTGAAATCAAAAAACATAATTTTTATTTGAAAGGAAAGAATTGCTTCCAACAAAAGCATCCTGATTTAGTCGAAGAAGTTGAAAAAAAATATGAAGAAAACAATATAGAAATTGTAAAAGAAATCAAAAAAAAAACTAAAAAAGTTAAAAAACATAGAAAAAAAGATAAAAAAATAGAGGAACAAAAAGAGAAAAAGAAAGAGGAAGAGGAAGAGAAAGGTAAAGAGGAGGAGGAAGAGAAAGGCAAAGAGGAAGAGAAAGAGAAAGTGATTAAGAAAGAAGACGATTTAAAACAAAAAGAAGATGTAAAAATTAATTCATATTATATGGAAAAAAATGTGGTAAATGAACCAGAATTTTTCCCAGAAAAAATTGACAAAAAAGAAAATGAAAATGAAGAAGAAGAACATAATTTTATAGGGGATAATAAAATAGTAGAAGATGAAAAAGAGAGTGTAAAAAATGATAATGTTGATAAAAAGAAAGAAAAAGAAAATGAAGATGATTTAACTATTTCTATTAGGAAAAAAGAAGAAATTGAAAAGGAATTTAATATTATTAATGAACTTAATCATAAGATTAATAAGATTAATTCTGCTGAAATAACAAATAACTTTTATACAATAGATAATAATGATATTAATAATAATAATGAATTGATTAATAAAATTACTAATAATAATGATGATAAATTAGTTGGTCAGGAGGAAGATAAAATTAATAATAATAATAATAATAAATTAAATATAAGCTTAAATGATGAATATAAAACAAATTATGAAAATCATGAATTAAATGAAAAAAATGATTTGAATATAAATGTAAATAAAGTTGATATTGTAAATAAAGATGATAAATTAAATAAAGAATTGAACATTAATAAAGATAATGTTAAAGCATCAAATAATAATAAAATTATTAAGGATAATAAAAAAATAGAAGTAATTGACAAAAAAGGAGTCAAAAATCAAATAAAGAAAGCACATAATAAAATTAAAATTAATAATCAAAATAAAAATAGTGAAGTTGTGAATAATAATACTCAAAACAAAAGTGCCATAGATTCAAATAAAAAAATTATGAAAAAGATTGATGTTAAAAAGAAAAATGAAATAAATAAAGATAAAAATAATATCGAGCCTAAAAAAATAATAAAAAAAAAAGTGAATAAAACTCATAAAAAAAATGTAATTACAAATGTTGTAGAAATCCCAACTTTTAGTAAAAGTGAATTTAATGAAAAGATAAGAACGAATAGTACTAAAGATAAGGAAAGATATTCAAATGATATATTTGAGCATAATAAAAGTGGTATGAACTCCCAAAGAAATGATAAAAATAATCCAAATAAAAATATTAAAATAGTCATAGAAGATAATAATTATAATTCAGAAAATAAAAAGAAAACAGAAGATATCAAAAAACAGAAACCAATTAATACAAGTAATATTTTAGTAAAACAAACTAAAATAATATCTGAAAAAAGAAAAAAAAACATTCATAATAATAATAAAAATTCTCAAAATATACCAAATTTAAAGAATAAAATTAATATAGTTAGAAATGCAACAAAAGAAAAAAGTAATGAAACATCAAAACAAAAAATATATCCCAAAAAAATAAAGCCATTATTGACTATAAAAAATGAAATAAAAAGATATAGAACTCCTTGGACCAAAATGACAAAATATAATAGCATCACCAATAATAAAAATGTTTCTTCTATGTATAATTACAAATTAAATACAAATGAGAATAATGACCGTGAAATTAGTGGAAAAATAATTTCTAATAAAAATAGCATTTCTATGAAAACAAATAACGCAAATAATACATTTACTGAACCTCAAGAAAAAAAAGAAAAGAAAATAGTAAATTTACAGAATAATTATATAATTAAAACAAATGAGAACATTGAAATAATATCTAAAAAACTAGAGAATAAAGATAAAGAAAATATAAATTATAACTCTATGAGAAATGATAAAATTTATTCAGATATTTTAAATAAAAATAATAAAACTATTTCTCTTTCAAAAGAAAAACCAAATAAAAATGGTCATGCTTCAATGAAAATAAGAAGCATTAATTATATAGATTATCTAAATAACAATAATATCTCTGAAGCTAATGATGGAAGTATAAATAATTATTCTGTAAGAAATAAAAATACCAAATATGATATTAATTCTCAAAATACTATTAAACACAGTGATTTTAATTTAATTAATTATTCTCATAAAACTAATAATTTGAATAAAAATTACTTAACAGACAATAACCAGGGATATAACAACAAAACGTTTAATAAAAATATAAATATATATAAAATATATAACAACAATATTAATAATTATCAAAATTTAAATACAAATCAAGATAATAATGAGCATTTATATTATGATATTAACTATATGAGAAAATTTGATACTGAAATAGACAATTTCCAATCTTTTGAAGGAAAAAAAGAAAACATAAACAACGAAAACATATACGACCCATCAGAAGGAAGAAATAATTACTTAAAATATAGAAAAAGAATTCCAGAATCAGATTATAATATTGATGAGGATAGAATTAATTATGATAAAAATGATGATTATTTCATAAACAGTCCAAAAAAGGGAATTAATTATCACAAAAAAAATATATCAAATTATTTATATCCAAACAACTTTTTGAAAAAAAATGAAATGTATAATCAAAATATAATTACTAAAATTAACACAGAAATAAAATCGCCACAAAATAATAAAAGATCTAGAGAAATAATAAATCAAATTAATTATAATAATGAAAGAAGGTTTTATAATATAAAACCAAGTAAGAATAGTTTAAGAGACAAAAAATTAATTAATTATGTCTCAAATGATTTTAGTGAAATAAATAATATACAACAAAGAAATTTAACTAAATTAAATTCAATCAGAAAGAATGAGACTTTTAATTATTTTAATAATTTTACTAATTCATATATTAAAAATCCTACTCAAAATTTGAATCAAAGAATAGGTATGTTTTCAAATTCTGTTGAAAAATATAATAGAATTAACAACTATCCAAATTCATATACTATTAGTGATTTGAATTCCCCCATAAATTTGTATTCTTCTCATCAAGATATAACTAAAATTAATATCTTAAAAAATAACACACTTGATTCAAGAAGAAGAATTAATTCAACACTAAATAATAATTCATATGACAACAATACTACTAATGCAAGAAGAAACAATAATAATAGCTATTATTATCTTAACGACTTTAAAAGCAAAAATAAATTCCTAAATCACAAATTAATTAGAAGAGGTATAGTTTTAAATACTACTAATGATACTGATTATCATAACATTAATAGTAATCTTATTGATGGGAATAATATTGGAATAAACAATGGTTTATTTATTACTAAATCTAAGCCCAATTTTAAATATCTTTCAAATTATAATTTGAATCGAAACATCAATATGAACCCCAAAGGTGAAAATAAATTTCAATTTAATAAAACTCAAATTAATCTTGGATATTATGATACAAATCATAAAATAAATAGACATGATAAAGATTTAGATGATAACGATATAAATGAAGGTTTCCAATATTGGAATTCAAATAATATAAACAATATCAAAAGCTTTAATGATATAACATATAGACAAAGAAATGAAAAAAATAATCCTAAAAATAAAATATTTGGACTTTTAAATAATAGAACTATTATTCAAGATAGTTTTAATAAAAACCAAATAAATGATTATACTAAAAGTGGTATTAATAAATATAAAACAACAAATTTTATTAATAGTAAATTCAGTCAAATTATAAACAACCATTTAAGCAATAGAAAACCAAATAGACAATATATAAATAATGAAAATAATACAGTTGAAGATTTATTAATAAAATTAACTAAGGCAAAAAATGAATACAAAAAGCAAAAAAATTTCGGAATTAATCCTCTTAATAATAATTATATTAAATTGGATAATCAAAATTTTCAAAATGTATCTAAGCAAAGGCAAAGAAAAAAACCTATATCTTTTATTTCATCACAGGATTTAAACAGTGGGAATTCAGAAAAATATTTAATAAATAATACAAATAATTCAAATGAAAATATTAATTATTATAGAGTAAAGAATTTGTCTGACAATTTAATGGCTGATACTATTCAAAATAATATAGATAGAAATAGGAAGAATGCCGTTAATAAAAATAGAATAGCTTTCAATTTTGACAATAATTATAATTATATATTTAATAATAATGATTTTTATAATAATAATAGAAATATTAAAATAAATTTGTATGATAAAAAAATTTATAAATGAATTTGGCTTATAAAGCATAAAATATAATATTATAAAAATAATTAAATTTTTTTATTATTAATTTAATAAATAAAATATAAACACTAAAAAATATATAAATTTTCTAAAAATGTAAGATAGATACCTTGCAAAGACCAATTCAGGAAATACTATGCCCCCTTTTGAGTCCTTCAGGGGCACTCAAATTCCTGAAAT
>JAJMZR010035220.1:0-11147 GCA_023807225.1 Epidinium caudatum
ATAAATAATTTAATAGTTAAATATTTAAATTAAATTTTAATTTTTAATTTAATAATTAAAAAAATTAATCTATATTTAATATTAACGTACTTTAAAATTTTAAATAAAATTAATTAATTTAATTTTTTTGAAATATAAACAAATAAAATATGGAGAAGAAAGAAGTTCACAAAAAAATAAAATATGGAGATATTATCTACATAGAAATAACAAATCCAAAAAAAAGAATTCGTAATATATTAACAGCAGGACAATTTAAAATAAAGGGTAAGTTTGATGTGGAAATAAAAAGACTAAATTTGACTAATGATTCAATATATTTAAAAGATTTCGAAAACAACTTATTTATTATTTTTCCTAAAATGAAGGATGAATTTATGAATAATAAGACATCTTTAAATAATGGTATATCTATATTAAAAGAAAGAATAAACACATCGAAAAAATTAATTCATGATTCAGAGTTTAAAAATGACATAACAAAAGTAATTCAAGCATTTCAGGAAACGAAACAAAATGTATATTCTGAAAACGAAAAATTTATGCAATATATAGGTAAACCAATAAATTATGAAGATGACTTTATATTAATTCATTTTAAATCACAAAACTTTGTCAAAAGGTCTGAAAATAAAACTAATAATACTTCAAGTTCATTAACTCTAACAACAAATTATTCTGAAGATTGCATTTTTTTTTTTTCAAATTATAATTATCTAAGCTTAAATGTGAAATATATTTTTTCAAACCAAAATGTCCTAATATGCAAAAGAGAAAAAAATGTTTGGATTAATACTCACTTTTTAATTGCAAGGGAAATTAATATTGAAAAAAATAAAAAAGAAACTAGTAATAATAATCCAAAGAATAACAATATAGAATCGGCCAAAAATGAAATGACTGAAAATTCGCCAAAATCAAATTTAAATGTTACTAATTTAGTACTGGACTTTAACGAAGGAAAAGGACAGCCTTTTCAAATAAAACTTTGCTCTAATTATATTGATCCTTCTTCAAGTAATTTATCTTTTGCAACTCCGGTATGGCTGGTTCTTCAAAGTGTAGATAAATATTTAAATATAACTACAGTAAGCAGAGGAGAAAATGTCAATACTGAGTTTGAACCAATGCATAATTATGGGAGAACTTCTATTAATAGTGCAAATATAAATAATAAAGTAAATAATAATGATATAATGACAAATGGTATAAATAGGCTTCATTATAATATCAACTCTGCTGGTAATTATTCAATTATAACTCGTTCAAATCATCAAATAAATCTTTTAAATGATAATGAGAACAATATGAATAATAATAATAATAACAATCAAGCAAATGCGCAGAATAATGAAAATCCAGATAATTTGCCAAACGCTATTATCCAAAATAATCAAATTAGTAACCCAAATAATAGTAATCAAAATAATAGTAATCAAAATAATAGTAACCAAAATAATAGTAATCAAAATAATAGTAATCAAAATAATAGTAATCAAAATAATATCCAAAATAATATTCAGAATAATAATCAAAATAATAATCAAAATAATAATTTAAATAATATCCAAAATAATAATCAAAATAATAACCAAAATAATATTCAAAATAATAATCAGAATAATAATCTGGATAATAATCAGGATAATAATCCCCAAAATAATCAAAAAAGTAACCCCCATATTTATAAGCATATATCAGCCCTGACAAATTTAACAGTTAATAATAGGTTTTCTCATTTTCGTCACCAGACTAGTTTATTACATAAAAAGCAATCAGTTAATAATTTCTCTTCAGGCTCTTTTAAAATATCTTTTGATACCACAGATAAAGAAAAATCCATAAACAGTATTAATGGTTTATTTTATATTGAACAATATGATGAGTCATCAGATATTAAATCATTAACAGATGAATATCTAAAGCAAAAATTGCAATTAAAAATGGAACTAAAGATGAATTCATATGTAGAATTTCATAAAATAGTTCGATTTCGGCATATCACCACAAAAAAATATTTGGGTTTTGAAGAAAAAACAATTGATACCATAAAGACAGACCAAAATGATAAAAATAAAGATGAACTCAAAGGAAAATCTATTGGAAATGTAATTTTATTGGATATCCCTAATGATAATTGCAATTTTATGCTTTTGGAAAGTTACAAACTATTAGAACATAAACAGTATTTAAAATCAAAAGTAAATGGGATAAAAACTTTGGAAGATGAAAATAAAGAAAAAGAGGAGGTCAAAGCAGAAAATGAAGAAGAAGAAGAAGAAGAAAAAGAGGAAAAAGAAGAAGAAGAAGAAGAAGAGGAAGAAGAAAAAAATGAAGAAAATGAAAACAGTGAAAATAGTCACATTAAAAATTCATTAGAAAATAAAAAAGAAGTAACTCATAAAATAAAAAATAACGAAATTTTGAGAATTTTTCATATAAAAACGAAAAAATTTTTATGCTTTGATGAGGTTAATCACAAATTTGGAGACAAAAATCAAAATCATACATATATTGCAGATGATCTGTATCGTCCTAAGTTTGAAAAAAAAATTTATATACATAATTTAACTTTGAGTAAGGTACCATATGATTCAGATTTAATAAGATTAATTCCATCTGATCCAAATCAAGCTATAGAGATTTCAATAGTGCTTCATTTTAAAAAACAATTGTCTGAACAAATTGATTTTCTTGTCAAAAAAAATTTCAAAAAAATATTAGGAATACAAAAAAATAACTCACTCAGAGGAAGTATTGAGCCTAATACTAATCCAAATGCAAATAATGACACCAATAACAATAATAATAATCCTATAAGCAACAACAACATAAATAATGACACCAATAACAATAATAATAATCCTATAAGCAACAACAACATAATTAGTAATAATAACCAGGTTAGCAATATAAATGAACTCAAAAATAAAACTGTTCAAAGTGTCAGTCTTAACTATAATAATACAACCACTGTAAATAATGCAAATAATAATATTAATCGTGGAAGCTTAATTTACAATAATTATGACAAAAGCCAAGATTATAAAAATAAAAAAACTCTAATTAATGAGCTTAAATCAATAAATAGCAAAACATTAAAATTAATAGATTCTTTTAAAGACATTACTGCATTTTGTCTAAATAATTTTTCTCAAAAATATGATATAAATATATCACCGGGAAAACCCTTATTTTATCGACAGCAGTTTCTCTATGATCAAGGTCTACTGAAAAAAACTTTTAAATATTTGGAAAATACAAAGACTTTAAATGAGATATATAGAGAATATGCTGATTATGAGAAGAAAAAATTGGACAAAGAAGAAGAAACAGAAAAAATAAGAAAAACTTTGTATATTAATGAGAAAAAGAAGCGTAAGACATTAAAGTCTTTTGAAAAAAAGAATATTTTTGACCTGAATAATAACCCAGATTTTATAATTTTAGAAATATTCAAAAATATAAATGAGTCAATTCGATTAGGGTTTGAATTCATTTACGCAATGTGCAAAAATAATTCATATAATAAAAAAATTGCATTTAATCACAAAAATCTATTTTTATATTATTTTTTAGAATATGAAGAAGCCTCCAAGTGTTTCATGGATTTATTAAAAGAAAATGAAAATATAATGAACTTGGTGAATAAAAGCGACAATCAAGAAAATAAATTCCTGGGAAATAATCTGGACAGCGAGTCCGAGGAAGATGAGAATAATATTATTGATAAAATAATACTATATTTAAATAAGTCAAAAATATATGAAACTAAAAATTTGTCTTTATTATCTAAATTTTTGATTATTGGTGATTCAGGTATAACATCAAATCAGCAATATATTTTTGAGGAACTTTTCTTTAAAGGAAAAGATCGTTTCCTAATAAAGATAAAACCTTTATATAATGATATAGAATTCAGGGTGGTATACAGGGACCAACATAGGAATTATATCGAAAAAAATTTGGAAGAATTTTGCAACAATAGAATTTTGGCTGAAGAAGGAGTTATAAAGTATTTAGCTGAACAATTAAATTTATATGCGAATTTGTGCTATGGAAGAAACTATGTTTGTATTGAAAAAATCAGAAAAATATTTCCTTTGGACCACCTCATTTATCATATAAGCAAAATTGAACTTAATCAAGAAATCTTAGCGGGGCTAATTAATATATTAAATTATGTATATATTGATATAGAGCCACATATAATGAATGTCTCGCCTTCATTAATTAAGAGAGTTGCACCAAATTTACGTATAGAAAGAATTAGTAAAGATAAAGTTAAAACTTATATACCATTGAACAAGTTAAATCTAATTTTATGTCTATCGCTGTTTCTTTTAAATAATATCAAATATGGAACAGTATTAGTGAATGCAGCTAATATTAATATGATATATAATATAATTAAATTTCATTTGTATGAAAATGTGGTATATTCCCCTATGAACATAAGTGAAGTCATAAACAACAATTTAGACCAGAGATTACACAACTTGAAGGACGAAGTCAAATATAATGTGATTTATGGAGAAGAATTATTAAACGACAGAAAGACAGAAAAAAAAAAGAATAATAAAAAGTCAATTAATAACAATAATGAGGTAATGGATGAAATCTCTGATTTAATTGATGAAGAAGATCATCGACCACTGAATGAAATATATGATGAAGACTGGGAGAATTCAAATGAAAAGTCTGTTTTAGGCAATATCAATTCTTTTTATAACAAATTCGGATATAAATTTATTGATTATAACTTCGACTCCCCCCTGGGGGAGGAGTACATTTTATTTGTTTTGGATAGAATAAATGATTTTTTTTTGCATAGTCTAATACTTAATAATATTGATAATAACACAGAGAACAAAAATATAATTTCGCAAAACTTCAAAAGCGTGAGTAGTAATGATATATTGACGCAATCTAATATCAATTACTTAATGGAAACATTAATCGAAATCAAAAATATACTAACGAAGGAAAATAACGAATTAGATAATACTTATATATTAATAATGAAACAAATTGAAAAAGTTATAAATTATATTTTGGATATAAAGTCTGAAGACATGAGTGTATACTTATTAGAAAATTTACTAAAAATAAATTACCAAATAATTGATTCAACTATCAAAGATAAAGATAATTCAGATTTAGAAAGCGATGTTCTTTTTACTACTTTAAGAGATAAATTGTTCAATATACCGAATATAAAAGATATTTTGATGGATAATGAATTCTACTATTATCAATTATTTAATAAAATAAATTATTATGATGAAATTCCTAAATTTTTTTCAAATTCTGTGAATATAAATGATAATGAAATTTTAAGTGCCCTACTAAAAAGAGATAAAAGTCAAGAAGAAAATAAAAGACTTCTAAATAATAGTTTATTTGATGAAGAGTCTTCTTTAATAGAAAATACTTATTCAAGATATAAAGATATACAAGAATTAACAAATAATTATTTTTCTCCTAATTCTAATTTAGTAAATGAAGGATATCATGATAGTGAATATTATTATAATTTAAAAATGCCAACTCTTGAAATAAATTTCGAAAATTTTTTTATGAATTCAGTCATATTTAAAAATTTAATGGAATTAATTATAAGAATATTAGAAATGAATGTGAATGCTAAGATGACAAAAATTTTATTAAGAATATATAAAAGATTAATTTCACAAAGAAGAGAATTATTTGAATGCATAAAAAATGTTTTATTATTATACAAAAATGTTGATTTACAAAAATATTATTTATGCAATACATCAATTAAAGAATTAGCACTCTTGGCGGAAAAGACCGAGAAATGGATGACCGGCGAGCACGTTCCGAGTGAGATTCGAATGATTAAAAGTCCTTCAGATTTAAATTTGAATGAATTGGAAGATGATAAAAAAGATTTTTTTTTGGTTTATTCTACCATACATAGATATTTATCTATGATAATTGATATTGAAACTAATACATATTATCAAGATGACGAAGTCAAATTAATCCAAAAAATATTTTATTCTTTTCAAATGGAGAATATTCTATCTTCTTTGATGAAAGAAATCATACAAGAATATCCGTCTAAAGAATGCAGTAACAACACCCTTGAAATATTAAAAAATAATATATCAGTTACTAAAAGTTATGTGTCGAAGGCTTCTGTTAGACAATTTTTAAAAAAGCAAAAACTGAAAAAAAGTAAAAATAATAAAAAAGAAGAAGATAGAAAAGAAAAAGAAATAATATATAAAATAGCTTTAGAGAAATTAATTAAAATAATTTTTAAATTATTTCTTGCTCTAATTCATAATACTTCTCCTAATATAAATAAGCAAATAATAGAACTAGTGGACTTCTCTAAAGAATATAAATATTTGCTTAATTTTGGTCTTTTAAAACTAATTGTGGAACTGTCATCAGATGAAAAATATGTTTTATATAATACAAATTATTTACTTGATCTTATTAATGACCAAATAAATATAGAATATATCAAAACAATAAAAAACCACTTTTATGACTATAATACATGCTTCCAAAATGATAATTTGGCTTCCCCCTCAAGAGGCAATATTTCCACGAGCTCAAAAAGAAGTTTTCAAAAAGTATTAAAACGTTATTCATTCTTGCTTAAATTAATGAAAAATGTAATAACAATATTATCCGAAGAAAAACATCTTGGAATATTGTTGCAAAAATTCGTGGAAATTGTTACTGAGTTTGACCTATTAGTAATACCGATAAGCCAAATAAATAATTTAAATTTAAGATCAACAATGGTTCCAAAGGATTCCAGAGCCGACCTTATGAGAAAAACTTTACTACCCACTAAAACAATTAAAAGTGTTGCTACTATAGATATAAGAAGTAATAACAATCGCAGTATTACTGATATTAATTGCAAAATTGGATATTACAAAATGTCCTTTGTTTATTATTTGATTAAAGCTTCATGTAAACTAAGTAAAAAAAATCAGCAATTAAAACAGTATATATTAAACCTATTTAGTATAAGACATTTAATTAAATTTATTTTTGAGTTAATTCCTCCTTTTTCAGAAGACCAAATCAGCTATATAATTGAGTCAAATCAATATAAAGAAACTAAATTATTTCTAAAAATACAAAACTATTTCAAAGTCAAATACATTGGATGCACTTTGATTTTATCTTTATCGAAAAATGTAAAATATAATAGGAAATATATAGCTAAAAATATCGAGAAATATTACTCAAGATTAAAAGACGATTTAGATTATGCCTCTTACTTTAGTAATCAAATTGAAAATTGTGCAAAATTCAACGAAAAAACTTCAAATTACTACTTTGTATACGAAAAATATAGAAGAAATATGTACAAATATTTTTTTAAAGGAATTTTCCCATTGATTTATTATCACTTATCAATATTCAGTGAAAAATTATTCAAAAATAATGAAGACTACCAAAGAACCAAAAACAATTATATAAAAATTAATAAAAAGTGGTCAAGGCTCTATATAGAATTTTTTAATGAAAAAAATCAAAAGGCATTTAGAAAGTTATATTCATATATAGGGCACAGAAAGAAAGATTATCATCATGTATTTAGTTTAACTGATTCTATTACAAAATATAATCTAAGAAAATTAGAAACAAGAACAACCAATTATATTCAGAATTTAAAGAGGAATTTAGTGGGGCCAGAAAAAAATAAGTTATATACCTTATTGCAAGACCCTGTAAATCATGATTCTATAATATTTGAAATAACAATAAATTTCGTCAATGATATAATTAATGAAATAGAAGATAATGAAATTATTAATAAGTGTATAATTAAAGAAAAAAAGATTACTGCAAGACATTTGAAAGCAAAAATAAATTTTCATTCAATACTTAAAAGATACGTTGAAGATGAAACTCGAGTCCAAACAGCACATCAAATTGAAAATGAAGCAGAGATTCACATAGTAAACGTTTTCCTGAAATTTATTCAGGAAAATGCAGATAATAAAAAATATTTCCATGCAATAAGGGAACTTATTGAATTAATGGCTTATATTGTTTTGGCTACTCCTGAAATACTCAAAAGAGAATATAAAGTAAAGAAAAATAATTTAAATTATTTTGATCAAAAAGTTTTGGAATTTAAAGAAAACTTCATTTATGAATGCCAAAAATCATTTTTGAATAACGGAGCAATAGAAATATTTTTAAAAATAGCATGTCAAGGTGGTAAATATTTTCACCAAAAAACATTTGATATGATAATTTATTTTTTCAATTCAATATTAGAAGGAGGAAATGCAGAAGTTCAAAAAAAATTTATACAATTATTTCAATTATTACCCAACAGTAGTAATTTTTTCAGAAGTATATATCAAAGCTTTAATAAAGATATATTCGATAATTTAAATGACGATCCTTTTATTGAAGAAATAAATATAGATAATAAAAAGCTTATAATGGTTACGGATAAATTAAGATTCCTTCAACTATTAGCAGAAAACCACAATTCTTTTTTACAGAATTATTTAAGAGAGCAAACTAATAACAGAATGTCATACAATTTTATAAGTATATTAATAGAATATTTGAGCATGCTGTTAGAAAAATTAGGAAATTTAAATGATAAATATAAAACATTACCTAGATATTGCACAGAACTATATTATAAAAGATTGCTATTTTTACTAGACACATTATGTGAGTTTCTGCAAGGACCCTGCAAGCAAAACCAAGAGAATTTAATAGACACCAAAGTTGTAGAATTATTTAATAAAATAATGGATGAAACATGCATAATAACAGACGATGAAGATAAAAAGGAAGAAATAAATAATGACGATAACTATGTTGACCAAAATACAGTTTTTTCAATATCAAATAAAAAATATAATCCCGATTCTTTTTTTAGTGAAACTATTACATATACTCAAAATAATAATAGTCAGTCTGACGAAAAGATTTATTATGGAGATAATAATATGCAACAAAAAAAAATTTTTTCTTCATTAAGTGACTTCGACAAATCAATGCTACTATTTAAAATTAGTTTAGTCCTGCTATCTATTATAGAAGGCAGAAGAAAAAAGGATTCTGTCATTAAAAAAATTTTGAGAGATATAAACTACAGGTTAGTTTTCGAAAAGTGTGGAGAAATATATGATAAGTTAAAAAAAGAAATGTATTTTTTTTTGTTCACAGAAGAAAACACAAAAGATATTGAGGACTTAGATGACAAGGTTGTATCAGAGGCAGGCTTCAATTTATATTTTCTGATGGAAACGCTTATCTCTTTGGAAAATGAAGAAACTGAATTAAAGATAAATTCATCATTGCTTCTAGAGTCAGATAATAAAATCGATAAATTACAAAAAGAAAAATTACAAGAAATTTTCAGAAATTCAGAAACTATTATAGATGCAATTGAGTTCTATAATGAAAATTCGCTGAGCATTGAAATACTAAAAGATGATGAAATTTTTAAAGTTTTTTGTCCAAAATTGCAATATTTTAATGCTTTTGACGAAAAAATGAGAAAAGATTTTGATGACAATGCAGATAGAACTTCCATTCAGACCAAGTTGATGTCACTAATTAATAAAAAAGAACAAATTTATATGACTTTAAAACAAATTAATAATTTGGAATCAAAATATAAAAAAGTCTGGCCTCTCAAATACTTGCTGATGTATCCTAATAAAGTTCAATTAGTAGGACTTATTTTGATTATTATGATGAATGTTTTAATTTTCTTTGGGTATAATGCAGAAAATGACAAAGACCAACATGATGTTATTCATAATGTTAAAATTTTTGAATTAAATGAAACTGAAAGTAAAGTATTTTTGCACATTTTTGGAGTCATTATATTATGCTTTATAATACTTATGTTTATTGAATTTATGACGAAAGATGCAATTCTTATATATAAGAATTTGTATAGAAATTTTCTGAAAAATTCATATGAAAGAAAGATTACACATATAGATGATTTGGAAATACATAGAGTACATAAATTTCTTAAATCAAGTGGCTCATCTCTTTTTTGTAACAAATTGGCCATTTATTTAAAATTATTATGCAATTTTCAGGTTTTATATTCAATATGCTTTATGATTTTTGCTATCTTGGGAATAGTCGTTCACCATTTTTTTTTTGCTTTCCATTTAATTGAGTTCATTAAAAATCATCCTATATTACAATATGTATTTCTGGCATTTATTGAACCTTTGGCAGAGTTCGTTTATACTTATATATTTTTTTTCATTCTTATATATTTTTATTCGTTGTTAATTTTTTACCATTATTTTTATGAAATGCCTGATAATACGTGCGATAGCCCATTAATATGTATGATGTATATATATTCAAATACCTTCACTTCAGGAGGAAACTTAGGTAATTTCATAGATACAAAAGAATCAAGTATGAATGTCGATGGTAATATGAAAAGATACACTTTGGATATTTCTTATACAATTATTATGGTATGGCTAGTTTGGCAAATGGTCACAGGGTTAATTGTCGATACCTTCGATAGTTTAAGAGGAGAGAGAGAAGAAATAGAAAAAGATATGGATACTATTTGCTTTATCTGTGGATTAAATAGAGAAAAAATTGAAAAATATTATATTGGGAAAGAAGGATTTGAAAAGCATTTACAAGATCATAATATTGATAATTATTTTTTCTATATGTTTTACTTAGAAGAAAAGGATCCTAATGAATATTCAGGGTTGGAGTCTTATGTAAAGGAGCAAGTAGATAAAGAATCTATAGTATGGTTTCCTATCGGGAGATCACTTAAAATTGAAGATTGGGAAATTAAGCATAAATCTTAAAAAAAGATTTTTTATATATTTTGCATTTTTATATTGTGAATTGAAAACTATGGATTATAGTTTAATTCAACAATATATTATGTCAAAAAAATATTTAAAAAGTATATTTATTTTATTTTTATTTTTTAATGAAAATTTATTATATATAAATAATTTATATTTAATCAAAATTAATTTATATTAAATTTTATAATATTAATAATTATATTTATTTTTTTATAATGTACCATTAAATGGGAAGCAAAAAAAAAATGGTGAACGACTATTCCCAAGATAGCAAAAATCATAAAGCATATTGAATATAAAACCTGA
>JAJMZR010035221.1:0-10967 GCA_023807225.1 Epidinium caudatum
AAATACAATATATATTATTATAAGATGAAAATAAAATCAGTATTTTTATTATCATTATTGAATATTATCTTTTTGATTGAATTAAAATTATTTAAGAGAAAATATATTAAATAAAGGATATGATGCAAACGAATTTATAGAATATTTCAAAGAATATTCAGGACAACAAGAAATAAATTTAAATGATTATACAATGGATACATTAATAGAAGTAATAAATGGTTTTTATTCAATGAAAAGTCAAGGCAATCAAAACCAAAATTCATTTCCTTCAATACCAAATGATTTAAAAAGAGATTATGAGCAAGATAATAGCAACGAAAATTCAAATAAAAACCCCTTGTGACAACAGTCATGTGACCATTTTTTCAAAAAAATTAAACAAAAAAAGTAAAAACTCTCTAAATATAAAAGAAAAAAATATAATAAATCTTCAGTGATTTCAATTCTTTTTAAAATGTGACAGAAATTTAAACCCCAAAATGACAGGGATGCATTTAATAATTGCCCATAAATAAATAAAAGAATTTAGTTTTAATTATATCAAGTCCGTTCAGCTAAATTCCAACTAGAATTCTGAAATTTGGTTCTGGACTTGATTATATCGACTAATGTAATTCTAATTCAGGTGGACAACTAAATGAGAATGGTATAGCAAATATTGTAAATTGTACAAAGATTGAAAAAAATAAAATTTCAAAAATTATATGGAGCAATTTAATGAAGACTTTATATCCAAAAGAACAAGGGCTTTAGAAAAATTTATAAATGGAGTAACCATTCATCCCATACTTAGAAACAGTTTTATTTTTTATGATTTTTTGACAATAAAAGACAATGAAGAATTTAAGCAACAAAAGGTTATATATGAGCAGCCTTGTAAGCCAAAAAGAGTAAATGACTTCACTAATTTAGAAGAAGAAATAAAAGTAAATTTAAATAATGAAAATGAAATTTATTTCCAAAACATTATAGATGATGCTGAAATGAGCAAGGATTTAATGTCAGAAATTATTAAAAATTATAAGGGTCTATTTGAACTATTTACTATCGATATTTATGGAAAAAAATAGAAGCTAAAAGTGGCAAATTTTACGAAAGCAAAAACACAACTACTTCTTATCAAATAATGAAAGAATTAATGAAAAATTGAACTGAAATGAACAAAAAACAAGAATGAGACAAAACATATTTGAAAGTTTTCGATATATTAATTTTAAACCTTTCTCTGAAAGAGTAAATGAAAAAAAAGATTTATTTTTAAAAAAAATTGATGAAATTTTTTCCAAAAAATGAAAGCCAAAAGAAAAAATTAATAATTCCTGAAAAAATCGAAAAATTCAATGATACTGATTTTACCCAGTTGTCCCAAATGGATACTCAGGAGTTAAAAGAAGCCAAAAACTTCTATTGTGGATATTTGAATAGTTTTATTTCTGAGTATGAAAGATTGAGCGAGCTTAATGGAAGAAGAATTAAAGATTGCGCTTTAAATTTGATTGATTTATTTAATAAAGATTATCAAGAATTTTCAGAATAAAAGGGAAAGAAGCTTATTATTAAAATCCCCAATATGATGAAAATGTTGCAAATGATATTAACCAAGATAAAAATGAAACAAATTTATAAATTGGTATTTTGCTTTATTTAATTAAACTCCGATTAATTCAATTAAATAAAACTATTTAATATAAAAAAAGTTTAAATAATATATTTAATATATTAACTATTTTCATTAATGGAATTCAAATTTACTGTATTTAAATTCAAAGTTTTTATTTATTTCTTCTTCAATATCAAAATTCAGTTCACTATTTATTTTATAATCTGTATTGGTCAAAAGTCGACTTAATTCTGAATCAATATAATTTGTATCAAAATTATATATTAAATCTATTTCTTTTTCCTCTTCTTTTTGCCTATTGATTTCTTGTTGTATTTTCATTTTTTCTTGAAGTTTTCTTCTTTTTTCTTCTTCTTGCTTTTTTTTTTCTTCTTCTTGTTTTTTAAATTCTTCTTCCATTTTTCTTTGCTTCTCCTGCAAAATAAGTCCTTTTCCATCACTTGAATAATTATACCCATCGACACTTAACATAAATACATTATAGCAGCAAGAATGATGATTATCATGATTATAATATGTACTATTAAAAGTTGTAGTTCCGAA
The DNA here is from genome assembly GCA_023807225.1 of Epidinium caudatum. Classification (NCBI taxonomy): domain Eukaryota; phylum Ciliophora; class Litostomatea; order Entodiniomorphida; family Ophryoscolecidae; genus Epidinium; species Epidinium caudatum. Next base: position 2,168 of record JAJMZR010035221.1, read on the forward strand.
ATTATAATATTTAGAATTACATTTTTTGCATTGCACTTTTACTTCTAAAGTTACACTCCATCCAAGAGTAAAAAAGCCATATTTGCATGTGTAAGAATATCTTATATTAAAATGTTCACATAATGCTGGACTTAAATCATATTTATTTGTTGAAAAAGAATATAAATGAAGTCTATGTTTTGCATTACATTTACAACATTGAAAAAGAATATATATTGCCATAGAAATATAAGATTTGGAAAATAGTTTTTATTTTATATTTTTATTATATCAAAATAGTTTAATAAAAAATAATGTCAGTCAGTCAATTATTTTTTATTATATATATTTTAGATTTATATTTCATAACTATTATTAATTTATGAGCTTTGATTCAATCAAAGAACGTATAAAATCATTTAAATCAACAAAAAATTTTAATGAACATGATTATGTCAAGATTCTTAATGATTTAGATAATTTATACAATAAAAAACAAAATGCCATTCTACAAATTGGAAGTAATGATTATATTTTAAAAGAAAAAGAAAATTTTAAAAAATACTTAATCTTGAATTTATTGAATAATGCAAATAAAGAAGCTTATTCGAAAAATTTTGATTCTGCACTAAATAATATTAGAAAATTAGAAGCATTAAAACCTTCAGAAAAGGAAACTAAAGAAAAAGATAAAATAAAAGAATTTTGTTATATTAATTTGAATTGGATAAAAGGAGAGAATTTAATAAAAGCTGAAGAATATGATAAAGCGATTAACTATTTTAAACAATTAAAGGAAACTTCAACTAATGTTTATCAAAATGATATCTATAATAAAGGGCTCCAAAAAGCAAAATCAATATATATGACATCTTTTTCTAAAGAAATTGCTAACCTATTATCTAAAAAAGAAGAAAATATTTCTATTGAAAAATATCAAATAATAATAAATAAATGCGAACAATTTTTTCAAAAATTTCAATATGATAGTCTATTAAAATTCAAGATTTCTGAAATAAAAAAGAAATACTATAGTTTTTCCTTGGAGAATATAATAGAGAAGAAAATGGAAATGAATTTGGAATTTAATAATGAAATAAATAAATATAAAGCATTAATAGATACTGAAAATATAAAAGATAATAAAATAGAGGAATTTAAAATAAAAATAGAAAATAAAAATAATATAAAAATTAATGATTTTTCATCTGAAAAAGAGAATAATAATAATAATAATACTGAATTTAATGAAATTTCAATAGAAACAATAAAAATTTATTTAAATATAATTAAAAATATAAATGAAACAAATATGAATGAAAATTTTGAAAAAGAAATTATAGCCCAAATAATTAATTATAATAATGAATTACAAATTAATCATAATGATATTAAAGATTGGATATTATCAAATAGTTATAAAATAAAAGATAATAAATTTAGAGGAAATGTTTTTGCAGTATTTAATTTAGTTAATAAAAAAATAACAGGTTTTAATATTCGTCCAATTCAATTACTCTCTCTTTTGTTTTTGACCAAAAATGAACCTAAATTAGGAGGAATATTTTTGCAAATAAATACAGGAGAAGGGAAATCTTTAATAATACAATTTTTATCAGCATATTTGGCCTTATTAGGAAATAAAGTTGATGTCATATCAAGTAGTTCAATTTTGGCAGATAGAGATGCTGAAAATGATAATATAAAACAATTTTACTTTTATTTAGGATTAACATCTGGATGCGCTTCAAAAGATCAATACTCTAATAATATTGTTTATGGAGATACCCAAAATTTTGAAGCTGGTATATTAAGAGAAGAATTCAAAGAAAAAGATATAAGGAAAAATAGGCCTTTTGATTGTGTTATCATTGATGAAGTTGATAGTATAAGTTTGGATAATATAATAACTATGACTCAATTAACTGAAAATTTTCCAGGTCGCTCTTGTTTTTTCTATTTTTATTATCAAATATTAATTTGCTATTGCCAAATCATAAACGAATTACCTGAAATTACTGGAAAGACAAAAGAATATTTTTATGAAAATCAACAAGAATTTAAAGATATTATTCGTGTCCAAATTAAGAAAATGTTCAAAGGAAAGATTCTAGATGACGATGAAATACATTTAAAAGACAATTTACCGATGATATTCCCAAATTGCATGAAAAAAAATATAGAAGACTCTTTAGATACTTGGATAAATAATGTAATAAGAGCCCCTTCAATGCTTGAAAATAGAGATTTTATAATTAAAAAAAATATTATTCCAGTCGATTATTCAAATACTGGAGTTCTTCAAAATAATATGATATGGGATGGAGGATTACAACAAATTTTACAAATTATACATAATACTAAAGGAACTTTTGAAAATGAAAATACTAATTTTTTATCTAACATTTCATTTTTTCAAAGATATAATGGAAATATTTATGGTGTTACAGGAACTTTTGGAGGTTCTAATTTTCAATATATATTGAAAAAAGTTTATAAAGTAGATTTATTCAAAATTCCTCCTAATAAAACTTCACTTTTAGAAAATATGGGTTGCTATGTTTTTTCTGATGAAAAAAATTATATTGAAAAAATATTAGATAATATCAAAAGTATTATCGAACAACAAAAGAGATCTGTATTATTAATATGCAATTCTATTGCAAAAGGAAAAGAATTTTATGATATTTTGAAGCAAAATTATAATACCAAAAAATACTTTACCGAGGATGATAAGGAGACTATTGAGCAAGTTTTAGATATTGGAATAATTATTGTGGCAACCAATTTAGCTGGAAGAGGAACAGACATAAAAATTTCTGAACAACTCGAAAAAAATGGGGGATTACATGTTTTGGTTTCATTTTTGCCTATAAATCAAAGAATTGAAGAACAAAATTATGGAAGAGCTGGAAGAAAAGGACAAAAAGGTTCTCATATCTTAATAATGCAATATAATGATGAATATGGTCCTTTAAAAGAGGAAGAATTAAATGTTGAAAATATCAGGAAAATTCGAGATCAAATTGAATTAAAAAGTATAAATTCTTTAATGGAAAATGAGATGAAAAATATTTTGGAAAGAGAAAAACTATTCAAAGATTTTTGCTCTTTTTTAAAAAATTCTTGTAAAAATTGTAATAATTTCCAAAAATCAAATATAGAAGAAAGATGGGGAATTTTATTAAAAAATAAAAATATAAATGTTATAAAAAGGAACTATGAACAATTTAAAAATGAAGATAAGAATTTAATACATAATAATTTGATTAAATTAAAAGATATTATAAACAATTGTGATAATTTAAAGGAATTCTTTAAGAAAATCTTTGATATGGAGCCTAAATATTGTTGGGCAGCTAAAATAAGATATAGTTGTATGCTATCAAAGGAAACTCCTGGCTCATTTTATAATAAATATAATAAGCAAAATGAAGCAATAAAAGAATTTCAAAATGTAAAACAAATAATAAATATATTTATTGATGATTTAAGCTCCCAATCTTCCCTTAATAAATTAACTTTTTCTTTTTTTGAAAAAAATAAAGAAAAAATAAAAGAGAAAAATTTTAAAACTGAAATAGAACTTCAAAACGAGAATAGGAAAAACTTTTTAGAAACTATTAAAAATTTAATTGATGAAAACATTGAAGTAGTCCAACAATTTATTAATGAAAATAAACCTGATAATAAAATAGAACTAGATAAATTATTAACAATTGAAGATATTATTAAAGCTACCACTAACATAAACTTAGATTATAAATCGGATATAAAAGTATATATGAATGAATTTGGCTTTACAACTTTTGAAGTATTAATTATAAAAAGGCAAAAAAAATATATAGGAAATTTAATAGTTATAGCTATAGGAATAGTAGAATTATGTGTAGGGGCGGTTTTATTAGCATATTCTACAAATCCAATGATTTTTCAAATTGCTAGAGCTTTTATAAGAGAAGGCATTAAAGATTTGATTAAAGGAATAACTGCATCTATTCAAGGAGAAGAAATTAATTTAAAAGATTATGGAATAGAAAAGGCTGTTTCTCTTGTTGGCTTTGCACTTGAATTAGTTGTAGGAGTATCACCTAATATTGGAAATACTTTTAAAGAAAGGCTTATATCAACTGTTAAAGGGGAGTTATGGAATTTAACTAAAAATTATGCAAATTCATTTGTTGCTAACAAAATTGTAAAGAAATTAATAAATAAAATGAGTGGAAAAATAAAATATTGGTTAATAGAGCCACTAATGAATATGATAAATTTAAATGGTGAAAATATAGATAAATACATAGAATATGATATATTAAATGATAGTGATGTATACAAAAATGCATTATTGGAACAATGCGAAAATTTATTCACTCAAATGGATTATTTAATTGATTTTTTTGGGCCTATAATTGAAATATCAAAAATAATACATGGAAGTCAAAAGGGAGAAAAAATGGTTAAATTTTTAGAATATATGACCAATTTTGATTACAAAGGACTTGTAAATTTTTCAAAAACAATTTATAATTCAATTCAAAATGCAAAAGTCGAAAATAAATTAGATAATAGCTTATCAGCTTTAATAAAGAATTCAGGTAATTCATACACCGAGGAGGAGGTGGACAGTATTTGTAAAGAATTAATAGAATGTGGAGTCATCAATAAAAAGGGGGAATTTAATAGCAGTTATATTCAAATCAAGGATTTTAAACAGTATTTTTTATTAAAAATAGATGAAAAGTATCTGAAATATGAATTTGATGCTCAAAAGCATATATCAGAAGATCTAGAAAAAAAATTAGATTTTTTGGCTTTAAAAGTGAGTAAACTAACAGTTGATAACAAAAAAAATGAAATTAAAGAAGAAATTTATGATAAATTGGAAAATTTTATGCAATCACTTATTGAAAGAATTTTAGACATTTTAGAAGATAAAGTCTCTGAACAATTTGAAAAATTATGGAAAAAATATCAGGAAAATAAGAGATTACAAAAAATGGAAGATGAAATTGATGATATAGAAGAAAATGATAAGAAAAAAAAAGTAAAAGAAAATGATTTAGAAGAGGAAGAAAATGAAGTAGAAATAACCAAAAAGGCAAATGTAAGTCAAGCCAACGAAAATGAAGAGAATCTTATATTACCTGAATTAAATCAAGAAGAAATTGAAAATAGTAAAATTAAAAAAGAAGGAGACAAAGATGATGATTTTTCAAATAACAATTCAAAAAAGAAAAATTTAAAAGAAGAAGATGATTGTAATGATAATAGTAATAATAAAAAAGAAAAAAATGAAGAAAAAGAAAACGAAAACGAAAAGAAAGAGATAAAAAAAGAAAAAGAAGACAAAAAAAAGGGAAAAATAGAAAACTTATTGAAAGAAAATCAAATTGAAGTATTTTGCAAAGAGGCTTGTAAATTTGGTATTGAATATGGTACCAAAGAAGGAATCAATTCTCTTATTATACCAAAAATAATAGAAATTTTAGGAGATTGGTTTAAAGATATACTAAAAGATAGATTATTACCTAAATTATTAGATAGATTTGATGAATCTTTTGAAAATCTCGGAAGTCTTATAATCATTTTACAAGAAAGATACAAAATTAAGGATTATACTGAGACAATTTTACTTAAAGTAAGACAGTGCTTTCATATTATTACTTCTATTAAAGTATTTTTAATACCTCCAATAAAAGATATAATTAATAAAATTAAAAAGGGCGTAAATGTCCAAACAGCAATTAAAAATTTTTATAATGAATTAATGAACAAGGGAAAAACAGAAGTTTTAAAACCAATTAAAGATTTTATAGATAAAATTTTTGGAAAAGAGGAAAGTATAGAAAAATCTCAATTTATAGAAAAAATAATAGAAGAAGGATATTCAAAAGTCAAAAAGATAGGAATAGAAAATTATGGAAAATGTAAAAGTTTAATTTATGAGAAAAAAGAAAATTATAAAAAAATTTATTTGGATAAAAGAAAGGAAATATGCGAACTTCCAGATGAATTAGCCAAAAAATATGAAAAAGAAAAAAAGGATTTGAAAGAAAAATATGATAAATTTAAAAAAAATATTATTTCTTCTTCAGATGAAAAAATCGAAATATTAAAAAAAATGAATATAAAAAAGCAATTCAATAAAATTATGAAAAATTTAGAAAAATTGGTTCGTGAAAAATTAGATGGAATAAAACAAAAAGTTAAAAGTGATATTGAGAATATTTCTTTAATAATACCAAACTATTTAGACCAATTTATAAAACTAATTGATCAAATTATAAATTTGAATTTTGGGAAATTTGAGGAACATAAAATTGATATATCAGAACATATATTAAATTTTATTATAGAAGTAGAATCTGGAAATATTGAATTAGAGAAAAAAAATGAGCAAGGAGAAATAATGGAAGAAAATGGTAAAGAACTATTAATCGAATATTTGAACAAGAAGTTAGAAATTGAGGGAAAAAATGCAACTGAAATCATAGAACATTTATTTAAAAATAGATTAAATATAATTTTAATGAAAAGAATTAATTCTGCCATTGACTTGGGTCAAAACCATTTTGACAAAATTAAAAAGTATTATGAACCTATAATGAAATTAATCAAAGGATATTTTGAAACATTTAAAGAAGGAGCAGTTTCTCTGATTAATAATTATAAAAATAAAGTAAATGAAAAGGTTGATATTTTTTTTGAAAATTCTTTTGAAATTATTACTTGCTTTTTTGAAAAAGTAAATATATTAGATTTATATTTGAAGAAATTAAATAATATCACAATTAGTAAAAAGTTCAAAAATGATTTTTTAGAAACTGCTAAATTATTAAGAGATAAAGCTGTTTCAAAAATATCAAATGAATTTGAGGAAAAAATGAGAGAATTAGAATCAAAAATAGATGAAAAAGTAAATGATTTAAAAGAAAAATCAAAATCAAAAATAAATGAATTAGTTGATGAATATGAAGATATTTTTTTTGGTAAAATAAATGATATTATTAAAGATGATGACTTTGATAAAGAAGATAAAAAAGGAAATAATAAAGACAACGAAGATAATAAAAAAGAAGAAAGTAAAAAAGAAGAAAAGAATGAAAAGAAAGAAAATAAAGAAACAAAAGAAAAAGATGGAAGTGATAAAAACAATAAAGAAGATAAAAATGAGTCTAATAATAAAAATAAAAAGAAAAAACCTTTAGAATTTGATAAATTTAATAAATATATAGATAATTTTGGAAAAAAAGCTGATAAAAAAATATGTGAAAATGTATCAAAATATGAAGGGAAATTTAAAAATTACGTGAAAAACAGTAAAGCTAGAGAATATTTAAAAAGGAAATTTTCTGGCCAAATCAATAAAAAGTCATTTGATGAATATTTTGAATATATAGAAAAGGTTCAAAAAAAAGGGGAAGAATTCCTTGAATCAGATAAAGTTAAGGAAAAATGTCAAAAAATGGATGAATATCTCATAAAATTTGCAAATTCAGATAAAACTCAAAAAGTAATTAGTTTTTTTGATAAATTCAATATTAAAATAACTAAAGAAATTCTGGATGAGGTTGATAAAATTACTCCTCTTTTGTCTCCTGAATCAAAAGAACAATTTAAAAATAATTTTAAAAAACTGTTGCAAGATGAAATAATGCTATGCTATGATAAATTTTTGCCGGATCTGAAAGACTTTGTCAAAGGTATATGCCAAAAAGCTATTGATGAAATATATAATTTAATGAATAAAAAAAAAAAATCAAAAAAAAAATAAAACCATATGAATCAGAAAAAACAGTAAAAATACTTAATATGAATAATAATAATAGCAATATGGAAATTCCAAATAAGTATTCAAATCTTACAAATAAAATTATTATGAAAAAAAAATATGAACAAAATAGAAGAAAAATAAAAATACTAGAATATAAATCTATTCATAATGATATTGAAAAATCTTTTTATTTAAATAAAGATAATATCAATAATAGATTTTGTAATAATAAAATTAATAATAACTATAGAAAAAACATTATAAAAGAGAATTTTAATGATAATACAAATAATAACATTAATTATTCTTTATTATCAAAAAAAATGTTTGAACTTAAATTGGATAACTTAAATCAAATGAGAACACCTAATAGACATTATAAAGGTTGTAACAATGAGAAAAAGCTTTTAATGAATAATAATGTAAATACTTCACCCGATAGTTATCTTAGCCATACCAATAATCATCAAAAAAATAATCATACCAACTCTCTTTCTAATAATATTAATTCATATCAAAGTAAACAAAATATAAATAGAAATAGAAAATGTCATCTTAAAATGAATAATAACCAAAGAATTTATTTAGGATTAATTAGAGAAAAGACTCAATTTTATTCTCCCAAGTATTTCAAAATGAATGATAAAATGGAATATAAAATAAGCAATAGAAGTGCTGATGTCGAAAGAAATATAAGTGCTCGGAGTACCTCTAGAACCAGGAAAAATAAATGTATAAATTTTAATTCAGATATTGAAGATATAAATCATATTCCAATAAATATTATTAGATTAAAAAATAATAATATAATAAATTCTTCTAGGACTAGATTTTTTAATAAGGTCAATGCTTGATAAAATAGAAATTCGAAATGTATTAATAGTTTTATAAACATTTTTTTTTAATTATCAATTTTTTTATTTATAAATTTATAAAACAAAAATTTATATAAACATTTCTGATGGCCAAAATGATAAGATAAATACCGTAAAAGTCTGAATAGAATCCCCCCTCAAAATTTCTAAATTTTCTAATAAAATAATCAGA
>JAJMZR010035222.1:0-10712 GCA_023807225.1 Epidinium caudatum
ATCTCATGCGGAATTGTAAGAAACCCATAAACCAGGCAACTCAAACCATCGACAAACATGTTCCCGAAAGAGAATCCATCTTATGTATTACGACTGGTACAGGAGTAATCAGTCATTTTCCTGCTGCTGCAATTTTTTTTTTGGAAAAATAATGTTGATTTTTGGTCCTAACCTAAATGTGAAGATAAGTGCGTTGGATGGCAAGTAAAGGCGATGATGTAATGAGATAATATTTAATATATGCATATTTGGGTAGAAATGTTACGGAAGAATGGGTTGTTCATGGTCAAATTTTGAGGAAAGACTGCTTCTTTCCCGAAAACCGCTTTTTCACCCTAGGTTTTTTTGCGAGGTCTACCACAACGTCTCTTTGAGCTACACGCACTGTTTACGGATAACATTGTGGATTTCTTCTTGGCTTTTCTAATTCGTTGAGCTCTGTCCTTTCTCCAGTCACTGAACAATTTTTTAGCGAGTTGACGTTCGAAGGCCATATTTTTCACGGCTTCTTTCTCTGTTATGACTCGTTCTTCCTTCATCCCAAGTATCATTTGCTGCATTAGACGTTTCTTCTCTTCATCAATACTGTTGATTATTTTCATCAACTTTCTCACAAATCTGTTCTCTTTGAGTGGAGGATCAACAGGACAATTCTCTTGGCAGTTGTGAAGTATCTGGAGCGGGTTCCATGGCCACAATCCAACGTCAGCGAATGTTTTACGCAAGATCTGGGTCTCGAAAGCATCCGCCTCCGCTTGATAAAACAAACATGTGAGCAATGTCGCTCCATCTTCAACTGGAGCCGCGGTAGACGTCCAAAGTTCAAATTTTTTTTCAGTCATTCTTTTTTTTAGTGCTCCGAATGGTTGCTGATCGTGTACCTGGAACCAGTGGGAGGTTCCAGGCATGATATTCTTCATATGTATTCCCATACTCTTTGTAAATGCTTTTATCTTCTTGTTCTTATGAACAGGTAAGTTATCGCATATCATGAAACAGTCAACAGCACCTTGAGTGCTCTTCCACCACATTGCGAACTTGATCATGATATACTCGAACAGAGTTTTGTTGAGAAAGCCTGTTTCTGTGGAAAGGTAAAGCCTGCATGGATCGCCACGGTAGCCCTTCTCCCTCGCTGGTGCCAATATTTCGAACTTACCTCCATCCTTACCCAAATCCTTCTCTCTGAAAATGAAAACACGGAAGGGAGTGGTTCCGTCGGGCATAGAAAACGGAATGTAGCAACATAGTCTGGCTTCGCGTGTTTGAGCATAGTTGTTGTTGCTTCCACCCGACTTTCGTCGTTCTCCGATCACCACTGGGACAGAAACGCCGTCACCAATGATGGTTTCGTCGAAGACAACGATATTTCGAGAATTGACTCTGCAGCTCCGTACTTTACTATCAAACTTACCGATGAACTCCTGTGTCTTTGAAAATGTGTTGCTTGATGTTCGCGTTGGCGATGTAAGCTTCCCCTTCTTCTTATGCAAATCTTTGCGGTGCCGCTTCACAAAGCCACTGACAAATTTTCTGCCTAAAATTCGGGGTCGGTGAAGTGAACCAGCGAATTCTCTCGCTACCCGGCAAAATTCTGGAATCGTGAATGGCCTGTACTGGCGTGCCTGTCTTATGCAAACTTCACAAAGTGCTTCTTCCTCTTCTGTGGAAAAGATGTGGTTGAGAGAAATCGCCTTGCTTGTCAGACCTGCTCTGGAGACAGCTGACCGGATAGAAGACTCTTTTAACCCATATTTCGCAGCAAGATATGGATACGCCCTATCTCTATCGCAAGCCTTACACTTAAGCTTCTTAAACTCAATAATAGCCTGTTTCGTCGGACTCTGTTTTGCCTTCGTCATACTCAAACATTGCAAAAACTAAGAAAAAAAAATCGGTCGTTTTCAAAAAAAAATGCAGCAGCAGGAAAATGACTGATTGGTACTGTTGCTATAATCAATATACTATTATCAATCCCATAATATTTATCGTACCTGTGCCGTTTCCTAATAGAATTTTTTTTCCCCCTTCCTTAATATTTTCTTTGATAAATTTTTTTGTAATTGTAATTATTTTATCTTTAAATTTTCCTTCATTATTTATATAATCTTTCATTTCTTTTATATAATTATTAACAAAATCAGTATCAAAAAATGAATCAGATGCTTGCATTTTTTCTAATAAATAGTTTGTTAATATTTTATTAAATTCTTCATCCAACTTCATACTATCTTTATTACTATCGAATATTTTTATAATATTATTTCCTAATAAATCTTCGATTTTGATAGAATTATCACCATTTAGATTATCTATAAACATTTGATTAATACTATCATTAATATCAGATAATGAGTATATTCTTTCTTTCTTTTTTTTAAAATTTCGATTTATATGTATGATAAATATATAATTATATTTATCCTCTTTGAGATTTTCCAATATAAAATTACTAACAAATTTTATTTTTTTTGAATTAGATATATCAAAATGAATACATATTCTATTATTATCTTTTTTTAATTTGTTATTTTCATTTTTTATTGTTATTTCTTTTATTGTATTTTTTAAAACATCTTCACTATTTATCTCAGAAATCATAAAACTCATTTCAGTATCAAGTCCTTCAACTATATTTGCTATACCAGTAAAAGTATATATTATAGAAATTTTATATTGATTGTTTTCTTCTTTTCCTATATAATCTTTAAAATTATGAATATTTTTATTTTCAAAATATCTTTTTTTAATTTCATTTTTAATTTCTTTTTTGTCTTGCAGAATAAATATGATATCTTGAGGTAAAATTTTATAAATTTTATTATATACATTTTCTTTTATATTTTCGTTTAATAATTCTTTTTCTTTTTTATTCTCAACATGATTATCATTATTATTATCTTTCTTTTTTAATTTGTTACTATAATAATAAATCAATCCCTGAATTTCTTCCTCCCCACAATTAATTAATAAATCTTTAAGTGAATAATTAATATTTTTGTATTTCTTAAGACTTTTTTTAAAATTCATTTCATCTATTAGATTTGAACTTAATGCTTTTAATTCATTATCTAATAATTTATCAAAAGATAAAACCATTTTTTCAAATCTATTTAGAAATGCTAAATTAACTTTTTCGACGAAAATTTTATCAGCCAAAACTATAATTCTAAGTCTATCATTTACTTCAGTTAATTGCTCGTTAAATTTATCTTCTAAGCATATTCTAGAATATTTTTTTTCATCTTTAATGATATAATTCATATTATACAAATCAAATAAAAAGGGATGAATTTGATTTAAATTTTCTAATATCATTAGGCAATCTTCTCTTGCTTTTTCTTGAATTTTGTTTAATATCTTAAATCTATATTCTTTATTATCATCATCTTCAAAAGGGCTTCCATCAAATATTATCATATTATATTTATATGGATTTTGTAGTTTAATATTTTGGCATATTATTGTAGTTAAAGATCTTTTTATTTCTAACAATAAAAACCTAGAATTAACATCATCTATATTTTCATTAATACAATTATTTAAATTATATTCCATAATTTTATCTTTTTTTATTATTAATTTACTATTAGGATCTTCTTTCCAAAATTCCAAATTATATAATTTTTTGAATAAATAAACTGAATTTAATTTTCTTTTATTTGGACCATTATAATCCTTAACAATATCTCTAATCATTTCAATATTATCCCTTATATCATCTAATTTTAATTCGTAATCTATATCAATCTCATATTCTATACCTCCTAAATTTCTCTCAATATATCTTTCTATTATTTTCAATTTATCATTTTCATCAGAATCATTTCCTAATTTTCCAAATTCTATTGCAATTCCTTTTATTAAATTATAAAAATCACGATTTCCATGAAAATCTCTCCTAATTTTATTTTCCTTTTTAAATAAATCTTTAAATTCTTTTTTTTGCTTTATAAATTCAAATTGGCCTTTTTCTGTTTTATTTTTATAATTTGCTTCATTTCCATTCTTATAATTTTTTTCTTCATTTAATGGAGAATTATTTGAATTCTTCGAAAATAAAGTTTTATTATCATCAATATCTTCTTCATTATTAATATTTGTTAAATCATTTCCATTCTTATTATTTTCTTCATTAATTGGTAAAAGACTTAGAACGCTTTGAGTATTATTTATATCTAAATTTTTATTAATTTCATCTATTTCAATAATATTATCATTTTGTTTATTGATTTCAGAAGCATTTTTATTTATATCATTTTGCTTATTCTTTTTTATTTTTATTATTTCGTTTATTAATTTCAGATACATTTTTTTTTTCTTTTTGTTAATTAATTTCAGATAATTTGATTTTACCTTTTTTATCATTTTTATATTAATTTCAGATACATAATTTTTATATACTATTAACTCTTTAATAGTATCTAATAATTTTTTATAGTTAAAATAAGTCTTAGAAAGAATTTCAAAAATTTTCTCTAATTTTAATTTTTCAGAAATACTTTCTACAATATTTGATGAAGTTTGTATTAATTCATCAACTCTTTCATCTAAATCTGGAACAGATAAAATTAAAGCTCTGTTAACTTTTGCTGCATCTAATGAATAATTACTTATTCCAACAAAGCTTACACCTTCATCTTTTCCTGAATATTCAAGCTTAGAATGCAATACTTTAAGTGGATTACTTTTAGAATTTTCAGCTAATCCTAATTCATCAAATAAAATCATAGATATAGGTAATTTTAAATCTTTATTGTCTTTATTTTCTTTTATTTTTTTAATAAAATTATCTAATTTATTTTTGGCTTTATCAAATAAATTTTCCACATCTACAGGTTCAGTAGATTCTGCGCCTTGAAAATATGTTTGAATTATTTTTGGGAAGTTTTTAAAGAATTTATTTTTAGAGTATATACCTTTCATAGATTTATATATTAGTTGTGCACTTAAGCTTTTACCACTACCAGGTTTTCCTATTATAACCAATGGTATACTTGTTATTATGGATAAAAATAATAAAAATACATTTTCTTTTAATAATGTATTTTTACCTATACCTTTATCTAATTCTATTTTATTTAATACATATTCTTCTTCAATTTTAATAAAATCACTAAAATTATTTATCATTTCTTCAGGTCTATTGGAAATTTCTTTTTTTAAATTTACATCCATTATTTGATCTATTAAATTTCCTCCTTTATTTTGTTCAAATATATCATAAATTAATAAGGCAAATTGGGTAATAATCCAATTTATTGTTTCTTCAGGATTTATCAAAAGTTCTTTTTTTAAATTTTCATTTTTTATTTTATCAATTAATTTTTTTTTTTTTTTTTCTACTTTTTTTTCTTCCTTTTTTTCTTTCCTTTTTTTTTTTTTTAATTCTTCAATTATTGAGGCAAATTCAATGATAATCTTATTTATTGTTTCTTCAGGTTTTTTTGAAAAATCTTCTTTTAATTTTATATCTTTTATTTTGCCTATCAATTCTTTTAATTCTTCTTTGTTTTTCTTTAATAAGGTAATTAGGATTATAATTCCTGAATTTTCTTGATCTTTATTAATTGGGGATTTAAATAATTCTTTTAATTTAGTAGCCGATAATTCTGTCTTAAATATATTATTAAATAAGATAAGGACTATAAAGTTTATATTTATTAATTTTAATAAGGTATGTCTTAATTCACTGTCAAAATTACTTCTAATTGTATCATTAGTTAATCTAATATAATAGCATATATAAATTGAGCATATTATACTCCTTATTTTATTATTTTTATTATTATTATTTCTTTCTTCATTTTCATTTTTCAAAGAAAAATATTTTTGGAAAAATTGCATACATTTTGAAAATCTTGCAATTTCTCTTAATGAAACAACTGAAGCATCATAAGTATTTCTTAAATATTTATGACATTCTGAAATTGCTACTGTTGTCATTTCATATAAATGTTTTTCATCTTTTGAGAATAGATTTTCTATAATACTATGTATATATTTTTTTTCATCATCATCATCAATTCTTCCAAAACTAAAAACATAGAATAATAAAGATTGAGGAAGAGGGTGAACTAAATAAACTAATTCTTTTTCATTATCTTCTGATATACTTATTCCACATTTTTCTTTATTGCCTTTTCTTCTTCTATAGGGATTACAGGCTCCTATTAGCCTAATATTATCACTAAGTCTATTCCCATTGTAAGTTCTATTAATAAATATTTCTGTTAAAAGTGATAAAGATAAGCAAGTATTCATTTCATCAAAAAATATCCATAATTCTTCATTTTTTTTCTCTTTTGCTTTAATATTTATATTTTCCATAAATTCACATAATTTTTCATCTGTAATTCCTGGATGTATATTAATTATTTCAACATTTGTTTCTCCATTATTCATAATTTGATTTAATTTAATTATTAATGATGTTTTACCACAACCTGTTTCTCCCATTAAAATTACTGGAACATTTGCTTTTATTCTATATACCAATAAAACCATTTTTTTAAAATTATCATTTGTTATTATATAATTATTATCTTCTATTATAGATAATAAAGATTTATATTTAATACCTTTTATTGTCACTTCATTCTCAATTTCATTAGGAAGATATAAAACTTCTTTTAAACGCATTAAATAATCCTTAGAATTTTTATATTTCTCTGATTCTTTAGAATCTTTTGTAGGAATATATAATTTTTCATATATCATCTTTTCCTTAATTATAAAAATTAATGGATCTGGGAAAGTCATGCCAGCTAAATCATTCTCATATATTTCCGATAGTATATCAATAGAATCTTTTCCATTTTTATCAATTTTATCAATTCCAGTTAGTAATTTAGAAAATCCTCCATTTATAAAGTATCTTGCACTTTTAGAAAAATCTTCAATACATTCCTCTGTGACATCTATTTGATTTCTCCAAAAAGTTAATTCGCCTTCTAATTTGTTATATTGCGATATAAAAAGTTTAATATACATATTGATTTGATGATAAGAATATTTCTTAATATTTATTTTATTAAAATATTTTGATACAAAGATTTGTATATCATAATTTGTATCTATACCTAACATTCTTTTAAATATAGAAATCATTTCTTTTGAATAGTTAAATGGTGGCCTATTTTCTATAGTAATTTTTTCTTCATTAAATATACTTAATATACCAAATTTTGATAAATAATTTTCAAAACAATTTGGTACTTCAATATAAATAGAAATATCTTTTGGAATATAAATAATACTTTCATTATTTATATAGAATTTAGTAATAAGAAAGGAAAAAAAAAATTCATTAATTATTGATATTTCTTCAGATTCAGTTAAATCTAAATGAATAGCTATATCTTTATAATTATCTTCTTTTATTTCATATTTGATTTTATTTAATAAATTTTCCAATTTATTAAAAATAATATCTTTAGATAATATTCCTCCTAAAGGAAAATGAAAATATTTTTTATTTTTATCTTTAATGATATTTTTTATTTTTTCTGATTTCCCTAAACCGCATATCTCTGAAGTTATAACTTTTATATTCCCTAAATCTGATAAAAATTTATCTTTTTTATTATTATTAGTTAAATCTGAACAGGAAATGTCTTGTAATTCATATTTTTTTATTTCATTTAAAAAGGAAGTGATTTTTTTGTTTTTTTTTTCATAAATAAAAACTATGCATGAATTTAAATATTTTCCAGTATTTTTTTTTTCAATATCTTCTTTTGTTTCTTCTTTATAATTTTTATATTTTTCTGATAATAAATTAGCTATATAACTATTTAAGATACCCTGTTGATAATCTGAAAATGAATCATTTATTTCAACAACAAATAAAATATTATAATTACATAATATAGCTCTATAGAAATAGGCTTGAATCTCTTCAGGAGATGTTTCTTTATTAGCAATTAATATATTTTGTGCAATAGGTAATTCTCCCAATTTATCCCAATATAAATTTAAAATATATTTTTCCATTGAATTATTATTACATTCATGCAAATAAATTCCTTTGCAATTATTATTAAATATATTATTCTCTTTTGAAAATAAACTTGTGGATGAATTAGATCTCTTCAATTCTTTAAATTTTATTTCCATTTTATTGAAATGATCTTCTAATGTTAAACCATTCTTTTCAAACGCTGAAGTTATATATTTCGAAATACTTTCTAAAGAATTTCTATTATATAATTCATATTGATTTATAAAATCTCTAGCATTCCTAATTATAGCTTTAAATCCTTCTTTAATTGGTTTATTATTATCTTTATTATTTATAATATATCTTAAGAATGAATTAATATTTAAATTACTTTCTAAATGTTTCATAATACTTCTAAATTGTTTTCCATATAAAAATCTTAAATTCAATTTTTCTTTATATAATGAATTTAATTGGTATATATAATTATTTTTAGCTTTGAATAAAAAATTTCTAATAAATTCAAAATTATTTATTTTACCATCTAAATAATATTCTATAGATGGTTCATCATTTATTATCTTAGTTTTAATACTTATTTTTATTGGCAAACTACTTCCCTTTGATCTTAAAATCTTTATAAATGAATTAATGGATTCTAAATTAGATATTAAATTTTTAAAAGATTTCAATGTATTACATTTTAATTTCAAATTATTTTCTTCAGAATTACAAACTTGCTTTTCGTTCACATTTTCATTTTTAATATGTATTTTGTTTTTTAAATGGATTAAATCTTCTAAATAAAAATCATTTTCATCCTGATAAATATTAAATGTTTTATCTTTAATTCTTTCTTTTACTTCATCATAAAGATTTTCCGAATCATCATAGAATATATCTAATTCAATTATTGACGAATAGATTCTAGAGAAGTTTTCAAATTTAGAAATTTCATTTTCTTTCATATTTTTTATATAAGCATGTATCTTAAAATTATCTTCTACATTTTTCATTTTACTAAAAGCTAAAATACAATCTTCTGTATTTTTTATATCTGCTATACTTATTGTTCTATCAGTTGGTTGTATTCTATCATATAAATATGCAACATTTTGATTTATTTTAGAAAATAAAAAATCCATAGCTTCTTTTTTATCATATAAGCATGTAAATAATTTATTATAATTTTGTATATTATCATAATTATATATTTCATTTTCTTTTAATTCTTTTAAATAATTTTTAATTTTTTCAAAATCATTTTCTTTTGAATTTTCTTCTTCATTTTCTTGTGAATTTTCTTCTACATTCTCCTTCTTTCTAAATAAATTTTCAAATTTTTTTTTATTAAGTTTTTGATTCCAAAGTTCATTATCTTTTTGAAAAAAATCATAAAAGAAAATAATACTACTTATATCCATTTCATATTTTTTAATTTTAAATAATATAGTTAAATCCTTAATTAAATCTTCATTTTTTATTCCAAAGTAATTTTTCAAATTATCAATGAATTCTTGAGCTCTTTGTTCATTAGTACTCAATTTTTCCTTTATTATATCAAAAATACCTTTATATTCTTTATTATTATATAATTCAGTAATTCCACTATCTTTTTTTATTTCTTTTCCAAAATTATCTAATTTTTCAACTGCATTATCAAAATGTTCAATATCATTTTTCCCTAAATTCATATTTTCGTAAATTACATTAAAAAATAAATTGTTTTTTACTTTTTTTACTTGTTCAATTATTTCACTTAATACATCCAATTCTCTAATAAATTCTTTTATTCTCCCACTTTTATATTCATTTATTTTTTTATTTTGATTATCTTTAATTAGATCTAATAATTCCTTTATTTTTTCTTTATAAGTTTCTCTATGATATATTATAATATTATCTTTAATATCAATTAATTTATTTATATCTTCATTTATCTTTTTATTTGTTTCTTTCAATTCATTGTATGCGCCAATAAAATTATAACTTCCCAATATTATACCAAGTAAACTTAATCTTTGTTTTATAATAGATTCTTCTATCTCTAAAAATTCATCAAAAGTTTTCTTTTTAATTTCACCCTCTAAATCTACTTTTATAGATTTCATCAATTCTTCTAAATTATTGAAATATGTATCATTTTTTTCATTTTTTTGAAGTATTCCTTTTTCATTTAGTTTAATTAATAATAAAATTTTCAGACTATTTTTACTTGAAAAAAATTCTTCTTTTTTAAATAAATTGTTTTCATCTATTAATTTATTTAAAAATTCATTTATAATTTCTTTATTTTCTTCTATCTTTTTATCATTTATATCTTTAACTTTTCCTTCTTTTCCTTCTTTTCCTTGTTGTAAACAGTCTATTAAAGAAATTATATTATCTATATCTTTTTTATTTTTCAAATTAACAAATTGATTTAATATATAATCTTTCATTTTTTCAAAATCCTCTATTTTTTCATTTTCTATATCATCTGTTTCTTTAAATACATTTTCTTCCTCTTTTACATATTTTTTATTAATAGAAGTTCTCATTATTTCAATGAAAATATTAGGTATTATATTTTTATCTAATTTCTTTATTTTAGTCTCAATAAATTTAAATTTATTTTTTTCATTTTCATAATTAAAAAATAGAATAGCTATTCTTGCTAAAATTTGATAATTTTCTAAATTTGGTTCTATTACATTTTGTTTTATAATTTGGTCATATGTTTTTGTTAATGAATTTAAAAAAATATTTTTATCATCAATTTTTTTAATAT
>JAJMZR010035223.1:0-10491 GCA_023807225.1 Epidinium caudatum
CCCCGTTTATCATCGCGCAGATCATCTATACATTGGTCAAGAGATTCCGCCCGGCGATTTTCATTCCTGCGACCATCCTTGCGCTGATCGACATTGCCTCGATCTTTACCGGCATTGTGTTCCGCATCGACGGCGAAGGTACTTTCCATCGCGGTCCGCTCGGTCTTCTGCCCTTCATTGTTGCCGGGTTTTATTGTGTTTTTCTGGTTTATATCCTCTTGCGTATGCAGAATTTATTTTATGATCCATAGTACCATCAACATAGGTATCTCTAGGAATTGACATCAAGAAAATCTCTCTAGTATTTGGATCATACTTTCCAAGCATAATAAAGTCTGTAAGAGCACCATTTACGCCCATAAACAAACATGTAATACATGGCTCTAATTCTAATTTATTATAATTTGATTAAAAATAATATAAATATAATTAATAATTTTTTTATATTTAATAAAATAATATTTAAACACATTTAAAATTTATTAATCAACTATAAAATAATAAATTTTAATCTTCATCTTTTGTTAATTTTTCCCTTGATTTGAAATAGTCTAAACTTGAATCAGTTAATATCTTCAAATAATCAGGAGATCTCATCAATTCAATTAAAATAGTGTATAAATATTCTTCATTCCTAAAATCAGACCCATATCTAGCAATCTTTATTCCTTCGCATAAATCAACTATTCTTTTAGCATGAGGCATTTCTTCAAGCATAATTGTTTCAGGTTGGCTGGCCAAATAGTCTCTCACATAACTTCCTACTAATAAAACAAAAGTAATATAAAATGTAAGAACACTATATCCTTGAGTTGTTTCAGAAATTTGGTCATTAAAAATATGTAATTCTATTGGCTCTGTTGTATTATCTTCATTAAATGTTTTAAAAGTGAAATATGAATTAAAATAATTATTTTTAGTAGGACTTTCTTTCACACATCCTAAAAATGTTAATTCTACATCTTTTGTCTCAAAACTACTGTCATCTTCAAAGCTTGAAATTTCTGGACTACTAGTTATTCTTATAGGTGGTGAATATGCTCCATTTAATATTATACTTTGATCATAGCAATCTCTTATAGCTTCACTGAAATTGCCTATTTTATAGCCACTTTCAATATTTTCTGGAGTATCTAATCCAAAGGTATAAATAGGCACAGAAAATTTTCCTTTAAGAGTTTGTGCTTCAGCAGGAAGTGAACGTTCTAATTCATAATTTATATTTATATCAATAGATGATATGTCTTTATTCTCTTTAGTTATATCTAATAATTTTATTAAATTTGTTATATGTGGATAAGCTAATTCCCAATTTCTATCACTTGTTTCAGAGAATATAATTCTTTGAACTTGTTCATGGTTAAAATTTCTTGTTTCAATGTTATTTGAATATTTATATTTGTCCCATATAGTGCTATCTTCTTCGTCATTTTTTTCACTATCAGTTTCTGAGCTATTATTACTTGAACTTTTAAACATTTGCGAAATTGAATCTGCTCTTTCATTTAAAAATAAATTATAATTTTTCATTACACCATTTTTGTAATTAAAAGTTAAATATACATTTATTTGTGCTTTGTTTATATTATTTATTTTATTCGTGGGATTCAATGAACTAAATAATAATAAAGGTATAATTAAAGTAAATATTAATCCAAAAGATAAAGGAAATCCTATTCCGAATTTCTTTGTCTTATTAACTCTTTCACCTATTGGCTTTTCGTCCCATTCTTCTTTTTCACAATAAGTATCAAAAATGGTATCATAAATGGCTTCGAATTTATTCCATTGGAACAAATCTAAACAAGTATGAGTAAAAGTCCAATCAATAGCATTTTTAATTTCGTATAAAAATGGTATCATTTTAAATAGACTTGCTGCATTACTGAATAATTCGTCTTGCTTCTTTTTAAATAATGATTTCCTTTTTATGTCATAAAATCCATATTTTATTTGTAAAGCTGATAAAAGCATATAAATTAAATTAATTAGATAGAAAATCCATATTAAATAGTTTTTGTTAAAAGTATTGCATTGATCTTCTTTTAAGCAATGCACTCCAATACCTAAATTATTATTTCCTTTAATAGGGAAGTAAATAAATATAATGATATGATTAAATATGACTATGAAAATGTGTATAATATATTTTATTAATAAAGGATAATTAAATGTTTCTTTTTGTATGAAAACTATATTATATGTCTCTAATTGCTTTTCAATTTCTTGTCTAGGTAAATTAGTTATTTTATATATAGATTTTGCATTTTTTGAAATTTCACTTTTTAACTTATTTTCCTCGATTTCAGTAAGTAATTCACCTTGCTGATTTTGTTCATTTCTTTTATAAAAAATATATTCATATTGTAAATTATCCCTATTTTGTGATACAAAAATAATTCTATCAATGACTAATATAGCAACATGCAATATTAAATACAAGACCATATTTCCACTAAATTGAGTAGTCTCCATATTTATATTTCCATATGAATTATCTTGGACCATTTTATTATAGAAAACAAGTATATATAAACTCATTAAAAACAGAGCACCAGTATAAACGGCATAAAAGTCTCTTCCGGGTTTTTCATTTCTATTTTTGGTAAATATTTTTCCGAAATAGCCTCTTTTTACTTCGTTATATGCTGGATCTTCATTTCTATTGATAATAAATGGGAATCGATGCTTAACTTTTGAATAACTTTGTTTTAATTCTTCTTCATCATTTTGTTCATAGTTATTCTTTTCAGCTCTGGTTAGATTTAATATTTCTTTCGGACTATATAAATATTGTAATAATAAGTCTTTTATAGCATCAACTTTACTTTCATAAGTTTTAGTGGAATAAATAGCTATTCTCTCCGAAGCTTCATATATATTTTCAATTTCAGGCTCTCTTTTGAACCATATACCGTCAGTTATTAAAAAATTTCTATTAATTAATATACTTAATAATGTTAAAGCATCGAAAATTATATATTTGAGAAATTCAGCTGAGAATGGATCTCTATAATATTTAAATCCTATTTTATAATCATACAAATAATAATTAATTAATTCTTCATAATCTTCTACATCTACTATAATAGTGATAAATTGTATTTGTATGATGAATTTTATCAACATCAAAAAAACTGTATAATATAGGCATACTGCCCAATAAAATCTACTAGGTCTTGGAAACTCTATAAGTGCAAAACATATAATTGATATAGGATAAAATAAAGTAGAGAAAGATGCACTCATAATATGATCTAATATCATTACTAAATAGCAAATTGAATTAAAATTGTGTATTATAAAAGTCAAAGTAAGATAAAATACATTTTCTAGCAAATATGATTTGGTTAAATATTTTTTAAACAAATTTGTTTCCAATAATTCTTCGAATTGTTGAAATTTGTATCTTTCTCTTAACTCTCTTATGTCTTCTTCTTTTTCAAATTGTTCTCTTACTTCTTTTTCTTTCTTTAAGTTTTCTTTGAAAAACCCTAATATATCAACATCTTCATTTTTCTTTTCTTCATTTTGTTTATTATCCATTTTGGCGAATTTGTGCAAAGTATATAAATTACTAAATTTTCTTCTCGTATTCTTTGCTCTTTCTTCTTTCATTTTATTTTCTTCCAACAAAATTCTTTTTTTTTCGTCAAAATATGCTTCGAACAATAATTCAATATTTTTCAAGTCTTCTTTGTCGAAATGCTCCAAATCAGTTATATTTAACAGTCTATTTACATCATGCTCAATAATAGATTTTATTTTTGTTTCGCCTTTTATTGTCTCAATATCAAAATCATCTTTTTCTTCCTCTTCGATGCTTCTATAAGAAGCAGAATGCTTATGCAACCATAAATATACTTTTGTAATAAAACTCTTATATAAAATATTCTGTATTTTTTCTTTTACTTCATCTACTTCCAAGTAACATTTTTCTTTTGCTATTATATTTGTCTTTTGTATTAAGCCTAATATTCCTTGGCTTTTTCCTGCATTTATAATTTTTGATTCTTGTTTTTTTAGTTTGATTTTCTCTTCTATATCTTCATTTTCATTTTCATTATTTATGTTATTTATATTATATTCATCATTTTCCTTTCTAAAGCCAATCGTTCTTCTTTTTGATATATCATCTAATATATTACCTCCTATTTGTTTCAATTTATTATTTAATTCTTCAATGATTCTCTTTAAGTCTTCCATGGCCTGGTCACTTTGTTGTCTTATGCTCAAACTCTTTTGGAAGATTTTAACTCTTTGGTTATTGAATTTAAATGAGTTTATAATTGAATGTCTTTTAAATTCGTTTTTGTTTTCTAATAAATACACTAAATAATATTTTTTAAAGTGACTTGATTCATAAATTAAAATTTGTAAACTTATTAATAAATATATAATAGCTTTACTAAATACTTGCATACTTTGATCAATTACAACATATTCTTCTCCTTCTTCGTTTACTGGGAAATCTATAACTTTAAAGAACCCAATTGCATTAAATATATTATAAAAGAAGGTTTTTTCATCTGGGTTTAAAAATGGTATTTGATATATTCCTTGACCTAAAATATCAATTAAAATTACTGTTCTTAAGAATTTTTTAATTACTATAAAATAAGTGTATTTTTCTCCTAAATATAGTAGTTCACTATTGACCAAATAATAGAAACTCACAGTAACATATACAATTGAATCTAATCTTTCAATCATAATAGATAATAAAATAATTAAAATCAGAATTATGAAATGGGAATACATATATAAAAGTTCTTGAAGTATCATTAAATATTTAGGTAAAGGTTTATATGATCCAGAATTTCCATAAGTATTTTCTTTATTTACCAATCGGAAATATATTAATTCTTTTAAAGTTGGATTTTTTAAATCTTCTAAATTATATTTTTTTTTATTCTTTCTACTATCATTTATATCGCTGAGTCTTGAAATATAATCATCTTTTATTTTTAATATATGTAAAAATTCAATATGGTCTTTACCTATGTTCATTTCAAAGCATTTTAGACATTCACTATATTGCTGGAATTGTATTTCCCCCATATTTTTTACATAATCTAAAGTATTAGGCTTTAAATTAAGTGATTCAAAATCAAATTTATCTTTGTTTGTTGTCTTTTGACCTAAATTTAAAATATCTTGATAGATGCTATATGAAAACAAATCCAAATAGAAAAAAATGAGAATAATTTGAATAAATTCTAACCATAACAAATGCACTTGAGATTCGGAAGCTCCTACTCCCCAGAAAAATGCAGCTTTTTTGCCCATATAAGATTCATACCATGGAAGGCCTAATCTCTTTTTAATTATATCTAAAATTCCATCATAATCTCTTTTTGTTGTTTCTTGATTTATATTTAATAAGAAAAATAATGATTGAACTATTATGAGTAAATATATACAACATGATAAAACGTAAAATTTCCACATTGTTTTTTTTGTGGCTATTAAATAAAATGTAAATACCAAGTAAATAAAAGTACATACGCTCAATTTACCTAAAGATAAGCATATCAATAAAAATATAATTAATTCTTCAAAAAATTTCTTCAAAAACCTCATAACCCTATCCTTACTGTTACCCACTGATAGAGTCTGTTGATTATCATTGCATAAAGAAAATATCTTCAAAAACCTTTTAACTGTTTTATTCTTTAGAAATTCATTTCCAGCACTATTTTCATCTAAATCTAAGTTATCAAATTCATTTGGCTTATTATCACCTTCTTTTATACTATTTGATCTCATTTTTTTGACTATACTACTTGTGCGACTGCCTACCTCATCTGCATTGCTGGAAGACCTTGATATATCTTCCACTATTGTTTTCAAATTATTGATAGCTCCATTATTATTATTGCCTTGTTCTTCCTGGTGAGAATGAATTAATTTATTTAATTCTTTTGGATTTCTCATAAA
Organism: Epidinium caudatum; assembly: GCA_023807225.1. Lineage (NCBI taxonomy): Eukaryota > Ciliophora > Litostomatea > Entodiniomorphida > Ophryoscolecidae > Epidinium > Epidinium caudatum. The sequence continues at coordinate 5,941 of JAJMZR010035223.1, forward strand.
TTTCTTTTGTAAAGATAATCTGAAATCGTAATTATTCTTTTTGTCTTTGACAGGAGTTAAATCTATGCCTGCAACTGTAAGTCCTATTTTAATTAAAATATTATAATCAATAATTCTTGAATATTTTTCCAAAACATTATTCTCATTAAGCAGTGTTTGCAAATCTTTTCTCAAAGAGTCATATTTTTTTCTATAATTTTCCTCCAATTTTTGATTGTATAAATCAGAAATAAGCACAGTGGCCACCAAGCAATGTATCCAACAGATATCTATTATATTTCTCTTATTAGTATTTACATAAATACCAAATAGGAAAGTTATAGCTTTAATTAATGCTTCAAGGCCTGTATGATTTTCATCATCTTCTTCTATCAAGCTTGAATTGGAACTATCACAGCCTTTGAAAACTTCTTCATTGCATCCATGTTGGAATAAGTCAAATAGACCGTAAGCGTATAATGACGTAAAATATGCAAAACTGTATACCAACAGACATCTAAATGATGTAATTCGATATTGACGTAATATCATATAATGCTTTGGATCCTCTATTAATGAATATCTTACAACTTTTGATATGAAATATGATCTCTTTTTGATATAATTAGTAAGTTTTGAAATAATTCTAAAGAACATTTTTATGAAAAAGAATCCAAATATAATGATATAAATAAGCATTGAATATGAAAGCTCATAATAGCAAAAAATTATTCCTACAAAAAAGAATAGAAATAACCAATAGCATTTAGTGAAAATTAAAATTAAATTGGCTTTTAATAGTTGATGGCTTTTAGTATAAATTTCATTTTCATTTTCATTATATTTATCTGCATATAATTTATCTTGAACGAATTCATTTTGTTCTTCTTTTATTTTTTGCATTTTTTCTTCTTCTTTTCTTCTTTTCTCTTTTAGTAATTTAATTTGTTTACTATTGGTTTGTTTTCTTATAACTAAATAATTATTAATAATTCTTAAAATTTTTTTAGTTTTTCTTTTGAACAAAGTGAAAATAAAGCAAGTCATAAAGTATGGCAAGAAATTGTAATATAAATTATCTTCATTATACAAAGTAAATCCAATGGTAGGTAAATTCAATAACAAACTATTTGTTTGTTTCTTGTCTTTGAGTATTTTTTTGAAGCCAAAAAATTCTTTTAATAAAAATTGGTATAAGAATGCTAATAAAGTATTAATACAACAATACAAAATAATTATTTTATTTATAACTCGGTATAATGTTATATTTATACTCTCTTTAGCATTACCCTTTTTGTTGATGCTTGGATTTTGAACTGAAACAATATAATAATATAAAGATATGAAAAATAAAATTAATTTTATCCAAAATATAATATTCATTTCAAAATAGCAAGAAAAGAATAAAAATCCAATTACTAATCCCCAAATGTATAAATGTTCCAATAATTCATTGCCTATCCATGTTAAAGTTACTAATATATGATTGTTTTCATCTTTTTTTACTAATTTTTTTTTTTTTTCTTTGTTTTTATTTCTTAATCTGTTTCGCAAATAATTTCTTAAAGATATTTTTTTATTTTCTAAAATATTTGCTATATATTTATTGCTATAAGCTCTATATTGAAAACAAAAACAATATACAACTCCATAAATAAATATTTCAATATCATTTGAAGTTCTATCATCATTATAAATAATAAATAGTTCCAAAACATCTTTATTAGCTTTAAATGAATCATAGAAATATATTTTAAGTAAATCAACAGCAAATTCACAAAAATATAATAATTGGAAAATAGAAATATTTATTTTATAGAAATAATGCATTTTTTTGGGGATTATTATTTGCATAATGAAAATAAAGACTAATATAAAATGAACTAAATTGACTCTGTAAACAGAAACTAAATACATAACAACTAAAGTTACTTTATCTATATTTATAAAAAAGTATTTTCCTAATAGTTCAGTAAAGCTAAAATCATATTCTTCAGAAGGTTGTTGTTGTTCTTGATACTCAGCTTCATTCCTTATATCCATGCTGCTTCTTTCAATTGGTCTATCATCACTATCACTATCATCACTGCTATTTTTACTCTCATTCATATTACTATTACTATTACTATTACTATTTTTGTCTTCATCAACATCTTCATATAATAAATCATTTTCATTTTTTCTCTCACTATATGCTATATCTACACTTTTATTTGAATCTACTACAGGCAAAATTGCATCTTTATTTAATTTATCACCATCTTCTTTTTTCACAATTTTGTGTTTATTTCTAATCATTTCTTTTACTTTTGGGAAATAATATAATGAACTAATTAAAAACATTAAAAGAATATAAAAAGTATGCCCGGCTAAATATTCCAATGAAACATATTCATATTTTTCTATGGCAAATCTTCTTAATTGAATTTTTTTATCTTCATTTAAATCTTCAAATAATCCATCAATATTACCTATATGGGAAAATGCTAAAGTTAGAAATAGCATAGGTAATAAAAGATATAAAATTAAGCATCTATTTTTTTTTCTATCAATGAAATAAAAAGAGAAAAATACTACAAAGAAAATTCCTACTGAATAAAAGTTTCTAAAATAATATATCCATAATATAGATATTACTCTAATTATTTCATCAATTCCATTCATAATATAATTATTTTTATTTAATTCTTTATGCTTTTCTATTTTTTGCTTCATTAATTCTACCTTCATTTCTTCCTCATTTAATATATCAGGACCTTGCCTTAGTTCTCCTAAGATAAAAGCCATAGATATCATAGATAAAACTCCGAAAATATATCCTGCGTATTTTTTTAAATATTCTTTCAAAGATTCTTCTTCAAAATATCTATATGAATAGCTTATACCTATTTGCGTATATAGCGAATAAATTTTAATTACTTTGCCTTCATTATCATGAACTTCATATTGATGCAAGTATTTATCTTGGAAATATGGTATGTTGAAAAAATTAATTAAAAATAATTGTATTGAAATAAAAACAAGTAGAATTGATATGATAAATTTATACAATTTTTTTATTTTTTCTTCATTTACTTTAAGTGAACACATCAAAAAGCATAATTGAATTAAAACAATATAAAATAAAGTCAATATCGAAATATTAAAAACACTGAAGCCTACTATGAAAACATATGATATTAGAATTAATTTTCTTATTGTGATTTTTTTCATTTTTCTAAAATTGATATCTTGGTCTGTTAAAGTCCTGCAACTGAAAGAAACAAAAATGCCATATCCACTTGAAAGTATCATCACGATTTCAGTTACAATACTTAATATGAAATAATATAAAGATCCTTGGTCATGCAGAAAAGAAACTCCTAAATTAATAAGCAAATCTTTATTATTCACAACTTCTTCATATTCTTGCACTGCTAATATGATTACTATTGATTTAAATAGAAGTGAATATGAGGCATATCCAATAGTGAAAATTTCAATATAATATTTTATTTTTTTTGATCTTTCACTCAAATTTTCTAATAAAATTAGATAAATGAATCCAACTAGAATGTAATACATTGCCAAGCAGTTGAAATTAAAAGAGGAAGAAAAATATAACATGAATAGTAAAAAATAATCTTTGAAATTGTAAAAATTTACTTTCCTTTTTTTTTCTTGCAATTGCTTTTCTTTTATTTTTTTCTCATTTTCTTCTTCTTCCCTTTGGCATTCTTTTAAAAGGGTTTCATCGAAGTCTTCTTCCTTTTCCCCATTTTTCTTTTCTGACGAAGTATCTATTATATCTTGGTTCTTCTGCTTTTTAACTTGATTTACTAAATTTAAAAATGAAGACATTGGATTTGACTTTTTTTCCTCATTTTCTTGGCCTTCAATTTGATTTTCATTTTGGATATTATTTTCATATATATTATCATTTTGATATTGAGCTTGATTTTCATTTGCATTTTCATATATATCTTCATTTTGATTTTGATATTGGTTTTGATATTGATCTTGATATTGATTTTGATTATCATCTGCATTTTCATATAAACCTTCATTTTGATCTTGATATTGATTTTGATTTGCATTTTCATAAATTCCTTCATTTTGATATTGATTTTGCTCTTGATATTGATTTTGATCTTGATGATCTTGATATTGATTTTGATCTTGATATTGGTTTTGATATTGATTTTGATCCTGATATTGATTTTGCTCTTGATATTGGTTTTGATATTGATTTTGATCCTGATATTGATTTTGATCTTGATATTGACTTTGACCCTGATATTGATTTTGATTTACATTTTCATAAATTCCTTCATTTTGGTTTTCATTTGCTTCAGGATTGGTAGGGTTTTCAATCTCTTCCTGGTTATTTATATTAGGAGCTTGGGCTAATATTTCATCATTATTTTGTTGATTTTGTTGGTTTTGTTGTGCTCCATTATTCGCTTCTTTTCCATCATAATCTTTTTCTTCCATTAAAATTATAAATAATTAAATAAACTAAAATTATATATAATAATTTTATTATTATTATATTTATTTTTTTTAATTTAATTTCATTTATTTAAATTAGGC
>JAJMZR010035224.1:0-10462 GCA_023807225.1 Epidinium caudatum
ATGTCAGTCTGAAACAGTTGAAAATTATACTAAATGAGAATGTGAAAGTAATGCTTTTGTAGTTGAATGAGATTCAGATTACTTACAGGAAGTTATGAATATTTTGGAAAATGATTGAGCTGTAAGCTGTGATTATAGTTATAATGATAACTGAACAACCGTATATTGAAGATTTATGGCTGATTGAAATAGATTTTATTCGGCTACAGAAAACCAAGATTATGTATTAGCCACATGAGATAAAACATATTTTTGGTCAAGTTCTTCAGAATCAGAAAAAACTGGATGGAAAGAAAAAATGTCTATTTGGATTAGAGGCAACCTCTTCATCCCTGATGCCCGCTGCTGGTGGATCAAGCCATCGGTGAAATATCTCTCAAAATATCTGAAGGAACATCCTGTCGATGCTATGATATCGACGGGTCCACCGCATTCGATGCATCTGATAGCCAAAGCGTTACATAAAAAATATAACATCCCCTGGGTGGCCGATTTCCGTGACCCTTGGACTGATATTGATTTTTATAAAGACTTGAAACTGATACGTTGTGCCGACTGCAAACACCATCGTCTTGAAAAACAGGTGCTTACCGAGGCAACAAAGGTTGTGACGGTGGGCTGGGACTGGGCAAGAGGTCTCGAATCACATGGCGCTCAGGATGTTGAAGTGATAACAAATGGTTTTGATGGCTCGGTGACGCTGAATCAAACGATGACGGATAAGCAGCCTGAAGGCGCTTTCTCAATGTCGCATATCGGTATCATTGGAGCTGCAAGAAATGCTGTGGTGTTTTGGAAGGCTTTAAGTGAACTGATTGAAAATGAATCATTTAAAAAAGATTTAAGAATTAAATTGATAGGTCAGGTCGATAATTCGGTGGTGAAAACAATAAAGGAAAACGGACTCGAAAACAATGTCAGTATTATCCCTTACATCCCGCATGAAAAGGTGATAAAAGAACAGGAAGCATCGCAGGTGCTGCTGCTTTTTATCAACAATTCGCCGAATGCCAAAGGCATTCTCACCGGAAAAATTTTCGAGTACATGGCTTCCGGTCGTCCAATACTGGCAATAGGACCGAAAGATGGTGACACCGCAATAATGCTTGGTAAGACACAAAGCGGCATTATCATCGATTTCGACGATAAAGAGGAAATGAAAGCTGTTGTGATGGATTTGTATTCGAAATATAAAGAAAATCAATTGGTTACAAAATACAACACACTTGTTGACAAGTTTTCAAGACGTAATCTTGCTAAAGATTATGCGCAATTGCTTGAAAGGATTATAAAATGAGTGACATAAAAATCATAATTCAGGCAAGAACAGGCTCCACACGACTGCCGCATAAAATGATACTTCCGTTTTATGGCGATGAAGGCGTTTTTTCATTGATTCTCAATAGGATAACAAATGAAATCGACAGAGAAGATGTGATTTTGGCCACATCAGTGAATCCGAATAATGATGTGCTGGAGCAGATTGCCTGTGAACATGGCATAAAATGTTATCGTGGCTCGGAAAACGATGTGCTTCAAAGGTTTATCGATGCGGCAACCGAATTTGGAGCAAAAAGAATCATACGTGTCTGCGCCGATAACCCATTTCTCGATATAGAATACTTGAAAATCCTAATAGAAAATTTCGAGAATAGTGATGCCGATTATTTGGCATACTCAACTTCAACAGGTTGGCCGACCATCAAAACACACTATGGTTTTTGGGCTGAAGCGGTGACACTCAATGCTTTACGTAAAGTTAAGGAACTTACAGACGAAAGCCTGTATCATGAGCATGTGACCAATTTCATATATGCGAATCCGGAGATTTTCAATGTGCAGTTCATGAAAATCCCAATGAATGTTGAAAAACATGACGATATTCGTCTAACGATGGACACTCAGGCTGATTTCGATATGCAAAAGGAGATTTTTAATGAGATTTATTCGAGAAATAAAAAATTCAATGCAGAGGATGTCGTGTCATATCTTGTTGAAAATCAGCATTATTTTGAAAAAATGAAGATTGAAATAGAAAAAAACAGAAAATGATAAAAGAGACTTATATTATTGGTGAAATAGGGCAGAACCACAACGGTTCTGTTGATATCGCGAAGCTGATAGTGGAACTTGTGGCCAGACCAGTGCGCGAAGAATATTTCGGCATCGATTTGAAGCCGATGAATGCGGTGAAGATGACCAAACGCGACCTCGACCATGAGCTTTCCGATTCGCAAATGGCAAGGATTTACGATTCACCAAATTCTTTTGGGCGTACTTATGGCGAACACCGTGCATTTTTGGAGCTTTCCGACGAAGAACATTTTGAGGTTTACAAATATGCCAAGGAAAAAGGTCTCGATTTTATTGAAACATTGTGCGCACCGACATGCTTGAGCATTTTGAAATTCTTCACTCCTGATTATCTTAAGGTTGCGAGCCGCGACATTACCAATATCCCTTTGCTGGCAGCACTTGCCGAAACAGGTATTCCAATGATTTTATCGACAGGAATGGCTGGGAAAAAGGAACTTGACGAGGCTCTTGAAACCATAAACAAGTATCATGACAAAATAGCGATTCTTCATTGCGTGTCGCAATATCCGACTCATCCTAAGAATTTGAATCTCAATACTATAACATATCTGAAAAAGAATTATCCGCAATATAAAATAGGCCTTTCCGACCACACGATCGGTATCACCGCACCTATTGCAGCTATCGCGATGGGAGCCGAGATTATTGAAAAACACATCACTATCGACAGAAGGATGAAAGGCACCGACCAGGCAGGCTCTTTAGGTCCGGACGGCGTAAACCGTATGCTGAGAGATATCAGAATAACCGAAATGTCAATGGGAGTCGAAGATATATTCATCGAACCCGACGTGATGAGCAGTAAAATCAAGCTGGAGCGCTCGATAGCCGCAATCCGCGACCTTAATGTAGGTGACGTAATAACTGAGAACGACCTGCATCTGCTCAGCCCTGGCGACGGCTACAAATGGAACCGCAGGAATGAGCTTATTGGAAAAAAAATAAAGGTAAAAGTGCCTAAAAACGAGATTATTTATCCTGAAAATTTGGAATGATGAAACTCCCAAAACTGATATTGACTGATATCGACGGCGTATGGACCGACGGCGGCATGTATTATGACCAGACAGGCAACGAATGGAAAAAATTTCACACATATGACAGCGCAGGAGTGCTTTTTGCGCATCGAAACAACATTCTTGTCGGAATAATCACCGGCGAAAATACTGAGATAGTAGAAAGAAGGGCCAAAAAACTTAAGGTTGACTATCTTTTTCAAGGTGTAGAAAACAAGCTTGAAGTGGCAATGACGCTTTGTAAACAACTGAATATCAATATGGAAGATGTCGCATTCATAGGCGATGACCTCGGTGATGTGGAGCTTCTTGATACAGCAGGAATATCGGCTACACCCAAATCAGCACCGAATTATATACAGAAACATGCTAAAATGATTATGACAAAAAACGGCGGAGAAGGCGTGTTTCGCGAATTTGTTGAAAAAATACTTGGAATATGCTGAGAAGATTTGTGACAAATATTTTTAAACCGAAGTTTCTTTACCGTTGGATAGTTAAGTCAAAAGCCAAGGAATGTAAAGGAAAACTGTCGGTTAACGGCTTTTGCACTGTCAATAATAACACTTATCTCGGCTACAACGTGAATTTTAATGGTATAAAGATTACCGGTAAAGGCCGCTGCGTGATTGGCGACAATTTCCATTCCGGCACAAATTGTCAGATTATGACAGATTATCATAACTATGATGCCGGAATATGTGTTCCATACGATAACACAGTGATTGTCAGGGATGTAACGATAGGCGACAATGTGTGGATTGGCAACAATGTGATAATTCTTCCGGGAGTAACATTGGGAGAAGGCTGTGTGATTCAGGCCGGCAGTGTGGTTGTCAGTGATATAGAACCGTGTGCCGTAGCTGGCGGTCATCCGGCTAAAGTATTCAAAATGAGAGACTTGGAACATTATAACAAACTGAAAGAACAAAAACGCTTTTTCTGATGAGATACAGCAATATCGACGTTTTGGAGATTAATAAGATTCTGCGTATAGTTAAGGAAAAACAACCTTCACTGTTTAAGCAGATTTGCATCTTTATAGGTCAGCTGTTATATTATACATTTGTTATCAGATTCAGATTCAATGAGTTACCATCAAAATATAAAGGTCTTCTTTTCTTTGGAGTGTCGCTCAACAACCAACGCTCGCTTGAGCCTATAATCAAAAATATCGAAAAAGACACCTACATTTATTTGAATAATCATGTTACTGATGTCCACAAACGACGGGCATGGTGGTATAGCATTCCATATCTTTTTGCTTTGATACGGCTTTACAGGAAATCGGATAAAAACGACAAATTATTGATTATCAAGCATTTTACTACACTTTGGACTACTTATGGTCTTTATAAGGTGGCGCGTGAAACATTAGAGCATTATAAAGTCAAGGTACTTGTGCTTTCAAACGATCACAACGATATAAACAGATGCTTGATTATTAACGCTAATGCATTGAATATCAAGACTGTATATGTTCAACACGCATCTGTTAAAAATGGTTTTCCGCGTCTCGATTTTTCATATTCTTTCCTTGACGGAAAAGAGTCTTTGGATAAGTATCTGCTTGATGGTCAACCACTTGGTGATGTATATCTTTCAGGAGGAGTCCGTTTTGATTTTCTGTATGACAAAATTCACAAGAGAGAAGGTGCAGTAAAAAAAATTGGTGTCGCGATTAATATGCTGGATGACTTTGAGAAAATAAAGATATTGTGTAAATCATTGAAACACAGTGTTTTTGAAGAAATAATATTGAGACCGCATCCACGATATAAAAATCTCGACACAGACTGGCTGCTCTCGAATGGCATCAAAATATCAAGTCCGAAGCAGGAGTCATCGTTCGATTTCATAGCAGGTATTGACTTTATGATTTCGAATGAGTCGGCGATACATCTCGATGCAGCTATAATGCGATGTCCATCAGTGCTTTACAACATGTCGAGCAACAAGGTCCTCGATGATTACGGCTTTGTTGGGAAAGGTTTGATAAAAATGGCGGCTGATGAGACGGAATTGATGCAATACATTGAAAATCAAGCTGATATTACTCCGTCAAAAGATATTGTGAGGTATTATAATGCATCATCCGGAACGCGTCTTGAAGGCAAGCTCGGGCTTACCATTGCACGTTTTGTGGAGATGTTGACTCAAAATGAAGAGAATGATTTCGACAGAGAATACGGATTTGTGAAAACATCAGAATTTCTTCATGAAATCGATGATTCGTTCGCAGGCTAAGCCATCGCCATAAGGGTTTACGGCATTACTCATAGTTTGGTAATACTCATTGTCTTCCAATAACATAGATACTTCGTTGACTATTTTATTGTAGTCGGTACCTACTAGTTTCACTGTGCCTGCCTCAAGAGCTTCGGGGCGTTCGGTGGTTTCGCGCATCACCAAAACCGGTTTACCAAGACCAGGAGCCTCTTCTTGGATGCCTCCACTGTCGGTTAAGACCAGATGCGACTTTTCCATCATATATACAAAGTTCAGATAATCAAGAGGTTCGATGAAAAATATATTACCCAACTTATTGAGATTCTCGCCAAATACTTTGTGGATGGGCTCTCTCACATTAGGATTCAGATGCATAGGGTAAACGAAGTCGACATCAGGATATTTCTTTGTCAAATCGCTTATTGCGGTGCATAATCTTATGAAACCTTCGCCGAAATTTTCACGTCGGTGTCCTGTGATTAAAACGAGTTTCCTATTGTCAAGCCTGCCGACATCGTAACCGTTGTTTCTTATGTTTTTTTCAATCTTTTTTATATTTTATAGAAAGTAACAATTGCAGTGATGAATGCCTTTCTTGTGATCAAGAACCAGAAGAAGGAAATTCACACTGTTTATCATGTAAAAATAGTAGTTTATATTTAAACGAAGGAAATTGTGTTACTGAATGTTCTATTGGTGGTGGAAACTCCATAGATGAAGGGAAAAAGTGTATTAAATGCAACGATATTTGTGATATTTGTTCAGGGGAATCTAATGATAATTTGAATCCTAAATGTATAGCCTGTTATTCAGGCCATGAATTAGTTTGGAATAATAATAATTGTAAAAAATGTAATGATAATCAATATAAATTTATAGAAATAAAACCGAATAATATTTTAAATAATAATATTGTATTATATTATTATAATATAACTACTTGTGTAGATGACAATAATTTTTCTGAATGCCCAATAAATATCCCAATTTTAAATATTAATGATAAAATTTGCACTTCTTTTTCATGCGAAGAAAATGATTATGAAAATGGGATATGCGAAATTTCTAATAAATTTATTAAGACTCAATATTTAAACGAGATAACTGAATCAACACAGGATAATATTATTTTTACAAGTGCAACAAAAGATAATAAAGATAATTTATTTATCTTATCTTCATCTCCAATCAGAAGGTGTATTTATGGCTTAACACAATCAGGGAATTTTTATTTCTTCAACAATTTTTTAATTTGGAATTTTATTGAAACTTCTAATGAAAGTTGGGGGCAAATAATAAATATTGTTTTAAATAATGCTATTTATATTCTAGTTTTTCAAAAGGATAATTTAGATTTCTTTGATACAGCTTCTTATTTAGAAACATCTTCTTCAATAAAAAATGCCCTTTCACTGGATACTTCCAATCTAAGCTTAGGCAAGAAGCTTTCTTTTGCTTATCAATTAAAGTCTTCTTCTAATTCTTTTTTATATTACAATTTCTTTATATCACCTCCAAATTTCACCTATTTGCAAATTAGAAAATATAAATTAACGAGTAATGATATTGATTCTATTCAATTTATATTAATGAGCCAAAATTTCTTAGTTTCTGACACTGATTTATATGTGGATTGTTATGAGACAGATAATTTAAAAATTGTATGCTCTTTTATAAATCCTCAACATAAAATCCAGATTCAAATATTCAATGATAATTTAGAAAACCAAAATCAAGAAGATATTTTTTTATATAATAATAGTGATATTGCATTATCTTTTAAAGCAATTCATTTCAAAAATGAGGTTGGAATTTTTTTATATTATATAAATGATACTAATTATAATAGATATTCATATATTTTATTAAAAAATTTGAAGATAGAAAATGGAAATCATTTTTTAGAAGATTATTCAGAAATAATAAATATGGATATGTTCCCTTTGAACCAATTGGGGGTACAAACTTCAAGATTAAAATTTGATTTAATCAAAATATCTGAAAATAAATTTTTTTATGTTGCTACAGGAGGATTTGGAGAACAAATTATAATAGTAATGTTTACTCTATATAACAATGATAAGTATATAAAAATAAGATATTATTCTATAAATCTTCTTTTATATTCTTATAAAATTAGTAATAATCTTCTCTGTTTTAATTATAATAACTTTTTAGGAATAAGTTTTACAAGAAATAAATATAAAAATGGAAATCTTAATGAAGGGGAAATTAAAGATTATAAATCTTCAATAATTATTTTAAGCTATTCAAATACTAGTAAACCCAAAACTCTCACAAATGTCCAAAATGATTTCAGTTTTAAGCTTGACAATTATACCAAAATAGTAAATAATATATTCGGATATATATTATCCAAATTTAAAATCATAGAATTACCACAATATAATATTTCAACATTTTCTTCTTTGACTGGAAAGGAAATATTAATCGGGGACTACCTCGATCCTAATGATGAAATATTTTTTGACACTAACTATACTACAAGTAATACCTCAATTATTCATATTTTTGAATATATTTCTATATTAACTGAGCCGGATTATGATGAATTTATCAAATACTGTACATATTCAGAGGTCTATCCCTCCAGTGGGTTTGATGAAACTTCTTATTTTATAAAAAGTAATTATTCAGGTAAAGCAATTCAAATATCTTTTACATTGGGATGTTATAAAAGTTGTGATACTTGTGAAAGTGTAGGAAATAAAGATGTCCATAAATGCATTAATTGTAAAGAAAATTACTTTAAAATAGATGAAAATTTGAATTTGAATATATCAAATTGCTATAATGAAACCCCAGAACATTTCTATTTTGATACAGATTTAAATGTTTTTAAAGAATGTGACATAAATTGCAAAACATGTTCAGGAATTGCTTCGGAAAATAGTACAAATTGTTTAGAGTGTTCTAATAGCAAAGCTTATTTATATAATGGGAGTTGTTTTATTTGTGATGATCATTTTTATTTTGATGAACAACTTGAAGAATGTGTTGAACGTCAATGTGAATTGGAAAAATATAATTTAAATAAAACTATAGAAGAATTAGATGTTGATTTTATTATGGAATTATTGAACAATTATGAAGATAATTTTTATTTACTAAATCGTAATATAATAATTTATTATAAGAATGATAATTATACAATTACTCTCCAAAGAATAAATATCCATAATAAAACCAATTTATGCATTTCAAATTATGCTTTAAATATTTCTCATGTTTATCTAGATGAATGTTATAATAAAATATATGGGAAAAATAATCAAATTGATAAAGTCATTAATTTACAAGTAGATTTTGTAGATAATTCATATGGTGTGAATTATCTATTATATTCACCTGATTTAAAAAAAATATTAGATTTAAAAGAATGCGAGAATATGGATGTGAATATTGATAAATATGTTAATATGGATGATATTTTGATTAATAAATTTTTAAATTTGTTGAGCCAAGGATATAATATGTTTGACATAAATGATAAATTTTACACTGATGCATGCACTACATTTACCACCTATTATGGAACAGATATAATTTTAAATGATAGGTTTCTTGACTATTATAATGTAAGTTTACCAACTGAATATAAAAATTGCGATTATTCAACATTTAATTTGGAAACTAAAAGAATAAAATGTGTCACAAAAATTGAAACTGATTTTTTTTCATCTTTAAAAAAATATTTTGAATTTAATAAAGATGATATATTAAACAGTGTTTTTTATATGTTTAGAGATTCAAATTCTTTAATTATTAAATGCTATAAGCTATTTTTTAGTGCAAAAGGACAAACTTTAAATCTAGGAAGTTATCTATTATTAATAATTATTCTTATATTTATAATAAATACAACAATATTTTACATTAAAGGAAACAAAAGAATGTCAGACTTATTGGATGAAATAATAGAAAAGAATGTAACAGTTTATAATAGTTCTAAGCAGGTCGATGATAACTTGAATTACCAAAGAAATAAAAAAATGGAACAAAAAGCAAAACAAATATATAATTTTTATAAAACATATTTTGAATATTTAGATTACAAAAGTAGATGCATCAATAGAGAACTGCCTGGTAATGATTTAAGACAAAGAAGCAGTTCAACTGTAAGTAATCAATTAGTCTCTTCTATTAAATCTTCATCTAATAGAATAAATTTAGATAAAGATAAAGAGAAAGAGAAAGAAAAAGAAATTAAAAAAATGGAAGAAAGAAATTTTCATAAAGCAAATCAAAAAACTTTAAATGACTATGAATTAAATTGGCTGGATTATTATGAAGCTATTGAAATTGATAAAAGATTATTTAATGAATATTATTGGGCAATACTAAAAAGAAGGCACTTACTTTTATTTACTTTTTATCCTAATGAAGATTATAATATGAAAGATATAAAACATGCTCTATTTATTGTCTCTTTTTCATTATTTTTTTCAATAAATACTTCATTTTTTAGAGATAAAAGCATGCATAGAATTTATTTGGATAAGGGAAGTGTTAATTTTTTTTTTCATTTTCCAAGAATTATTTATTCAACAATTGTAACTTCTTTAGTTATATATTTACTAAAATTACTATCCTTATCAGAAAAGCCAATTTTGGAACTGAAAAGATGTGAAACTAAAATTTTTGCCAAAAAAAAGGCATATTATCTACTCAAAAAATTAGATATAAAATTTACTATTTTCTATATTATAAGTTTTAGTTTATTATTATTTTTTTGGTATTATATTGGATGCTTTTGTTGTGTTTATAAAAATACACAATTGATACTTTTGAGAGATTCTATTATAAGTTTTGTTATATCAATGATTTATCCGATTTTTTTATGTATGATTCCATGTGCTTTAAGATTAACTGCACTTAGAGATAAATTAGAAAGAAAAAAATGTATGTATAAATTAAGCCAATATCTTACTTTAATTTAATATTTTAGCATTAAACATTAATTCTCTATAAATTATTTTTTTATAGACAATATTTTTTAATACTTTATTTTTCTCTTTTGAATAGCCAAAGAGCATAGGTTAAATTAATAATTTTATTTATAATTATTAATAAAAATTTTTTTTATTTATTTCATAAAG
>JAJMZR010035225.1:0-10321 GCA_023807225.1 Epidinium caudatum
TTCTGGATTTAGTCTAATAACCTCAGAGATAGAGCTAACCAATCTATCATTATTTTTTTGAAACATTATTATTTGTTTGTGTTAACAATGAATTATTATTAGAATTATTATTAATTATATTTTTATTACTGTTATTAAAGGCACTGCCATTATTATTATTATTAAATACTTTTGTGTTATTATCACTAAAAATATTCTCATTATTATAATTATATTTATAATCATTATTGTCTTTTTTATTGGAACTATTATTAATATTATTTAAATTATAATTGTTTATTTTGACACCTTCATTACTATCGGATATCTCTTTGTTAATATAAAGATTAGTATCATCGACATTATTATTATATTTTAAATTATTATTCATTAGCTTTTGATATGCATCATATTTTTCAATTTGTTTAATTTGTTCTTTGGTTAATATTGTCATTATTGCCTCAATTATTTTGTTAAATAATTTGCATTGTTCTTTGTAATAGTTTTTCTTTTTGAGATAATCTTTATTAATTTTTTTCACTTTATCAATATACTTATTAACTGATTTCATATCCATATATTTTTCTTTGGAATCTATTCCTCCATAGGATTCGGAAAATCCATTTCTCTTATTAGAATCTAATTTTAATTGTAAATCATTTACATTTTTTATTAAAATTTTTTTTTCTTCCGTTAATAAATTCAATTTAATACTTAGGTCATCACATTCTTTATTTCTCATTTCAATAAGCTTTTTTAATTTTTGTAATTCTTCATTAATTCTATCAGGCTCATTTTCCCTTTTTATATTTTCTATATCTTCTTCCATTTCTTTTTCTCTAATATTTATCAAATTTTTTAGGGCAATTAATTTATTTTGAACATCATTATATTCTCTTGTTAATATCATTTTTTCTTTTGAAAGATATTCATTATTTTTTATTAAATTTTCTGAATTATGTTGGATAACATCTAATTTACTTTGCATTTCAATTAGTTGCTTCTTCTTCATAGACAATTGGGTTGATAATTCTATTATTTGATTATTTTGTAAATTTAATTTGAAATTCAAAGATTCAATTTGTTCGTCCTTATCTTTATTTATTTGTCCTAATTCCAACTGCAACTTATTAATCTGAGTTTTATATTGAGCTAATACATTATTTAATTTATTAATCTCATTTGATTTATACCTTATTTCAACTAATTTTTCTTGATCATTAATTTTATTATTAGTCTTTTCATTTTCAATTGCCTTTTTTAAATCATTAACCATGGCTTTCATCTGCTCTATTTCTTCATTTTTTATTTTGGATTGTTTTATTTCTATGTCATTTTGGGATTGTCTTATTTCCTTGTTTTCTTCTTTTATATTTTCTATTTCTTTTTCCATTTTTTTTTTCTCGAATTCTAAAGATTGTATTTTTCCCTTATAAAGTTCTATGTCTTTTTTATATAATTCTTTAACTTTCTCATCTTTCATTTCATTATTATTCTTAAATGATTCAACCTCTTTTTTCAATTTGTTCAAATTTTCATTTTGTATTTCTTTCAAATTTTTTATTGTTTCTTCAGAAAATTTTTTCTCATTCTCTAAGTCTTTTTCTAATTTTTCCTTATCTTTCATTACATAAGATTTATCAACTTCAAGTTTTTGAATTATTTTATTTTTATTATTTAATTCTGCTTTCAAAATTTCATTTTCTTCTGTTAATCTATAATTATTTTTTTTAGTTTCATTCATATTTGTAAAAGTATCAAAAAGTTTTTTTTTTGTTAAAGTTAACTCATCTAACATCCTTTTGAAGTTATCATTTCCATCATCTTGTTGCTGGTAAAGAGTTCCTTCCATTGATATAATCAATTATTTTGTTTATTTTTTATCATAATCACTTTATTTGATTATATTTCTATATATTTTTAATTGAAAATTAATTTGACAAAAATATATATATAAATAAAAATAAAAAAATCAATTATACAAAATCAATCAAATGAACATTGAATTAAAACTCTTTTTATTCCAATCGAAATAACTATCTAAATTATAATAACCTGGGGATAAATTATTATTTTCTATTTTTCCCAAATATACCAACTTCCTCTCTTCATTTGTTGAGAATGGTGCAATAATTTTCTCTATTTTTCTGGGTTTATTTTCATATTTATAAATATCATATCTTCCTG
The DNA here is from genome assembly GCA_023807225.1 of Epidinium caudatum. Lineage (NCBI taxonomy): Eukaryota > Ciliophora > Litostomatea > Entodiniomorphida > Ophryoscolecidae > Epidinium > Epidinium caudatum. The sequence goes on from JAJMZR010035225.1 coordinate 2,167, forward strand.
GACCCAAATCTTCGCAACTCTGAGATTTACTAATTTTAAACCTTTTAGACCCACTTGAAAAAGGCATATGTTCACTAGTGAAAGGATTTTGTTTAATCCTAATATTATTCTGTATAATATTTATATATTTATCATTTTGATATAAATTAAAATCAGGTCTTTTTTCTTTATTTTTTTTATTTTCAGCTTTTCTTATTTCTTCATCGACATTAACAAGTGAAGATCTTTTCACCATTTTATTAATATCTTTTATCCATGGATCGTCATAATTATATGAACCAGGCCCAGGATTGCCAATATTATTATTATTTGAATTCACAAATGATAAATTACTATTTTCCGGTGCATATGATAAATCAAATCTTTTTTCAGAAGAAAAACTCCCATAACTATTAAAAGATTTCTTCTCAAAATTTTTTATTATATTATAAGAGCCTGGCCCTAAATTAGATGAAGACCTTTTGAGATTATGCGAATCTTCTCTTCCCACATTCTTTCCCCAAGAATTTTGCTTATTTTTATAATTATTAATATGACTAAATTTTTTAAAAGTATCTCTAAAATAGGAACCAGGGCCTATATTAGGAAATTCACTTAATATTAAACTTTGTCCTGTTTTCCTTTCATTTGAACTTAAAAAAAATTGAAATTCTTCTGGCTTCCCTCCATATCTCATTTTGTTAAAATTCATTAAAAAATTTTTTTTTTTGGTTCCTGAAATAATATTATTTTCATGGTTTAAAAATTCTAGTTCTTTTTCATTATCAATAGGAATTGTATCGTTAAGAGTATTTGAAGAGTTTAATCTTCTTTTATTATTTCTTATTAATAAACTATATGGTTTTAAATTTTTTTTTAATATAGAATTTTTTCTTTCTTTAGGTGATCTTACAGTTGAAGAAATATCAGTGTCAACTAAACTTATTTTACTCGAATTTAAACTTATTTCTCCTTTTAAATTATTAATATTATTTAAATTGTTATTTTTATCAGTTTTTGGCTTTCTCCCACTCATTTTATTCCAACTAATACAATGATTTTTTTCTTTGATAATAGGATTATATCTATCTGGACCTATTGAATTACTTTTTGTGCCAGAAAAATATAAATCAATTGCCGGATCAATAGCTTGTATTAAATCACCATTATCATCAATATAATATCCAAATTTTTGCTTTTTGGCAGGAATTGAAGCTATATTATTTAATGAATGTGTATTATACTGAAAAGATACTTCTGAAGAAGGCCGTTGCTGAATCGTATTTTTAAGAATTATTGGTTTGCAGATATTATAAGAACCTGGTCCAGGAATATTTTTGGATTCTTGATCTACAGTTTTAAATCTTGGACTTTTAAAAATAAATGAATTTTCCCCAGATATGAAAGGCTTTTGATGCGGCTCTAAATTATAAGCCCCAGGACCTGGAGAATCCTGGGTAGGATAATTTATATCATGACCTTTTGCTTGTATTCCGAATGGAACTTTATTTTCTTTTTGTTTTTTATCTAATAACATATTTAAATCTTCTAAATTTTTTTTTAAATCATTATTAAGAATTGATAATGTTTCTCTATTTTTTTCAACTGCTGATGTATTTGTAAGTGGTTGTTTTGGCATCTTGAATTCATATGTAAGACCTGTGAAGTCAACTGTTGCTTTATTAGAATCTGAACTTCTTACAGTATAGATTACATTATAGAGTGTCTTAAATACTGGATATAGATTATAGTCGCTAGATGTGTTCCAATCAAGTATTGCATCATCTAGGCTAATAAGTTCATTAGTAGATGTATTCTTGGTCCAACCAAGGAATTCATAATCATCATTATCTGTTACTGTAGGTGCTGTGATGCTAGATGCTTCATCTTCTTTAAATGATAATGTTCCGCTTATGCTGCCCTTTCCGTCTATACCAGTTGTATTAAAGATAAATCTTGATTTATTTCTATAAATTGTGTCATATACGAGGTCTTCTCTATGGCTCATAATTCCTGGATAATAATCTGCAATTTCATCTATAGGTATTATAAGTTCATCACCTGTACCAAATCCAAGGAATATTATGTCATCATCTATAGTATTGAATGTGATGCCTGGCCAAGAGTAAGTCTTACCATCAAGTTTTATTTGATTTGCTTCTTGAATTCCTGTTGGGTCATCTGCTATTTCTATCTTAGTTGTGTCTATATTAAGAGTAAGTGTACCAACTGATTCAAATGCTGCTTCTAAAATAAGATCTTCGCTTGGGTCAAATGCCCATGTGTCGATAATGTTTGCTACATCATCTAGTTCTACATATTGAGAATTGATATTCCAACCTATGAAATTATATCCAAAGTTACCATTGATTTCTGGTCTTGATAGGAATAATTCATCTGGTGTATATTCATCATACTTGAATGCCATCTTGCCATAAGGCATGTCATATACTGTACCCTTGCTTGTATCTACTGTATAGCGAAGCATTGGCTTGCCACGGAATACTGGATAATAAGTCTTATTGCCGTCAGGGTTTTCCTTCCATTCATTAATTTCAGCTGTTATTTCATCTAATGTTACAAATGCTGTTGCATATTTTTCTTTAGACCAGCCTACAAATGCATAGTCGGCAGTGCAATTTATAGTAGGTGGTGCCCAGCTTGTATCATCAAGATAGAATTCTGTGTCACCTTCATATGTACCCATGTCTTCTGTGAAATCTGTCATGTCAAATATAATTTTTTCTTCTATTGCTTTTTCTCTTGCATATATAGTTGTATCTTGAACTGGATTTGCTTGATATGCTGCTACAAATTCAGCAAAATCTACTTCATTGCCATCTACATCTGTCCACTTGTCAAATATATAATGTGAGCCATTATATTTTTGGATAGTAGGGGGAACTATGTCAAACATTTCAGTAAGCCAATAGTGAGTTGCACCAGATTTAGTAAGGTGTGATGCATTGTTAAAATTAATCCAGAAGTTCGTTTGAACAAAGTCTGCTGTATAAGTTTTTGAGGTAAAAGTGCTTCCTTTTGACTTAAGCCACATCAAAAACTTAGCATATAATTGATCTTGTGTTGCATTTACACTGTCAGTAAAGCCAACTCCATCAAACCCATTATCAAATGTTACGCCATTAATAAGTTCCATTTCAGGAACAACAACATCTGAAGGATCATCATATATTGTATAAGTGAAATAGCCGTCTTCATCAAGGCCTGTTTCATTAGTGAAGTGTCCAAATCTATCATCTATAACAAGTCTCCAGGTTTTGTCTTTATCAACTGAAGTGAAACCGAATACAAGGAAATATTTAGTACTATCCGTCTCGTCTAATATATAAGATTGAAATTCATATGGGAATAAATAAGTAACTGCTGTAGCATTTTGAACTACTGTACTAGTGTTAAATGTTTTTCCACCCTTTCCTGTTCCCTTTGCAAGTCCTCTGATATACACGTCATCTCCGAACCTTGCTTTTAATGCTTCTACTATTTTATTATATCTTTCAAGTTTTTGTTCTTCATTAAGAAAAGTAGGGATATAATATGCAGCCTCAGAGTTTAACTCTGTTAATCCATTACCAACAACAAGAGTAATATTTTTTGCAGCTTCACTTGGAGCTCGATAAGATATATATTCGACACCCATATAATCATCAAGATAATAGCGTATAAAGTTTTCACGTGGATCCGCACCAAAATTACCTATCTTAGAATCATCCATACCCTTTTCATATTCATCTTCTATGAAATAATATGTAGCATCTGGATCTATAGGTATATATTCAGTTTTAGTTGCCAACGCATCACTTTCATAACTATAACCAGTAGAAACGAGATGAGGGAAATCAAAATCTTCCAGTATGTCATAAGTTCCATCTACAAATTTTTCATAATTACAAAGAAGTACTGTTTGCGTTCCTGATTGATTTCCATTAGGATCTAATATCCACATTGAATCTGGATCCTCAGTATCAATTCCAACAGTTGCCCACAAAAGAGGGTTGTAATAGAATTTGACAGTTTTAGTACCATTTAAGAAATTGTCATAAGTATATGTTAATGCCCAATACAAACCTGGTTTTTTTGCTTCTACAGTTTCTGCAACTTCTTCAGCAACTACTTCTGGAGCTGTTTCTTCTTCTGAAGTTTCAACCTCAGTTTCTTCTTTAACTTCTAAATCTTCTAAATTGATTATCTCATCTTGTTCTTCTGTTATTGCTTCTTCTGAAGTTTCAACTTCGGCTTCAGTCTCTTCGTTAACTTCAGTTTCGGCTTCGATCTCTTCGATAGCTTCAGTTTCAGCTTTGGCTTCGGTCTCTTCAATTGAAGTTTCTTCTGCCGCGCTGCGCGCGACATCAGAGCGTTCATCTTCTTCGTCACCCTCTTCTTCTGTGTCTGTTTCTATTTTATATTCCTCTTCACCTTTTTCGTCGCTCTCTTCGATATCAGCTGGGTCTTCTGGTTCTTCAACTGCTTCTGTTTCGTCAGCTTCTTCTTCATCGGCTTCCTCGCCAACTAATTCTTCATTAGAAGATTCCTTCTTTTCCTCAACCTTTTCTTCTTCCTTAGCTTCGCCCGATAAGGCTACATCAGATTCACCCGCCTCAACTTCCTCGGTTTGCTCGGAAAATTCTTCAAGGTTCTCCTTTTCTTCTTGTGATTCAACTTCTTCATTACCACCCAAATTAGTACCTTGTGCAAGGACTACAAATGAATGCGAAGTTAAAATCATTGCTGCTATAATGAATATAGCAATCGATCTTCTTAACATTCCCCTTAACATATATATTTCCTCCTCTCCTAATTAATTTTCTTTATAAAAACAAAAAACAACGCAATTTATGCGTTGTTCATATTAATTTTGGCCCAATTTAATTCGTGATAATAATAATTACGTTTTCGATTACTAAGACCCGAGCTGTCCCATCTACCATAGTTAGTAGTCTTAGTTTTATAAAGGTTATTAAGTTTTCGTTCCCGAGGGGTCATTCTCCTTCTCCCTTATTTATTCTCACTATACGCCTTTAAATTTTATTTGTCAAGTTTTTCCCTTATGATATATAGTACACAGTTTAGTAAATTTGTATATTAGATTTTGCCCTAAAATAGCCATTTTTGGCAGATGCTGGCGTTTTTTAAATTATACCAACATCTGCCTAAATGGAAATTTTTTTATTTTTGAACTGGAATGTAACCTGCTTCTACGATGTCTTTTCTACCTGCTTCACTTAAAATGTAATTGTAGAGTTTCATTGTTTCACTGTCTTCTGGCTCGTTTTCTCTAACTACGAGGTAGTATTCGTTGAGGAATGGGTAGTCGCCCTTGCCTATTGTTTCGTCATTTGGCTCAACGCCGTCAACGCTTGCAAGTTTAAGGCCAGGAACGGCATACATTTTTTTTGCATAATAGAAAACGCTGTAACCTAAAGCGTTTGCATTATCATTGTAAGATGCAATTTCTTCAACGAGGCCGTCCATACCTTGAATTCTATATTTTGTTGGAGCATCAACTGGGGTAACATCTTTCATAAGAAGATTTAAGAAAAGTGTTTGTGAGCCGCTATTTAAAACTCTTTGGTATGCTTCAATCTTTTTATCCTCGCCGCCAAGTTCCTTCCAATTTGTAACAGATTTATTTACAAAAAGTATTGTAATATATTCAAGGATGATTTAATATATACATCTAAAGATGAATTCATCTTAAAAAATCAAGACTGTTTGAATTTAAATATAGCATTACAAGATGAAAGGTATAACCATTTTAATGCACGCAGATTAAATTTAATAGAATTAGCTAAAAATACAAGAAAAGAATTAATAGAAAAAAATAATAATAAAAATAGTGAAAAAATTAGATTAATTGGCTCAAAAAATAAATCAAGCAATAATTCAACTAAAAAAAGAATTTTTGGAAATTCAACATTTTATAAAGGAAATTATAAAATGAAAAAATCAAATAGTGTAGGGATAATGAGGGCTTCCCATGGGGATGGTTGGGGAACTAGTACTGCTATTAGAAAAGAAAAAGAAAAATTAAAAAAATTAAGAGAAAGACAAGAAAAGAATATAATATTACAAATTGATTATGAATGTGCAAAGGAAGAAAATAGAAGAAAAAATATTGAAAAAATGAGACTAAAGGAAGAAAAAGAAGAAAGAATAAGAATAGAAAAAAATAATAAAATGATTGAAAAATTAAGAAATGAAGAAATAAAAGAAAAAAAGCGGAAAAAAAAAGAGGAACAATTTAACCGAAAGTTAGAAGAAAAAAGAAAAAACGAAGAAAAGAAAGAAAAATTGAAAAAAGAAGAAGAAGAAAAAAGACATGAGGAAGAAGAAAAGGAAAGATTACGACAAATGCAAGAAAATGAAAGAAAAGAGAAAGATTTCCATGACAAAGTAGATAAAATAAATAAGCAACAACATTATAAATTAATAATAAAACAAAAAGAGCTAAAAGAGCGTGATGAAATAAGAAAAATAAGTATGGAAAAAAAGAAGGAAGAAAACTTTAGAAAAATGAGTGAAAAAAGAAAAATGATGGAGGGAAAAATAGCAAAAACTCTTCTGAAAAATGAGTCATTGATGAAAGAAAAAAGAAGTTTATATTTAGAAAAACAGAAAAAAATGGAAGAAATTCAGGAAATAAAAGAAAAAGAAAAAATGGAAGAATTAATTAGACAAAATGAAGAAAATAAGAGAAGAAAAGATAAAATAAAAGCAATTCTGGAAAAAAACGAAGAAATAAAAAAACAAAAAATAATAAAATATAACAAAAAAATGGAAAATTTTAAACAAAGACAAGAAAAAAGGCATCAAGAAGAATTAAAAACAATTGAAGTTGAAAATATAAGAAAGAAGTTAAAAGATAAGAAAATGAAAGAAACCAGAGATAAGCATGAAAGACAATTAAGTGAATATAAAAATAAATTATTGACAAAGTTAGAAATTACGGATGAAAGAATCAAGAGGCAAAGAGAAGAAATGATGATTATTAATCAAAAAAAATATAATAAATTAAACATGATGAGAGAAGAGAGAAAAGATAAGGTTGTTAGGAATGAAAAAATACAAAAATTTGAAAGAAAATTAAAAATGGAAAAAATAAAAGAAAGAATGGACAAAATTGAAGAAATGAAAAAAGAAAGATATCTTTTGGAAGAAGAAAGGAGGAAAATGGAAGAAGAAATGAATAATAAAAGAGATATCATGATGAATAGGTTGAATAAATTGATAAAAAGTGATGGCTATTACACTAGAGATGAAATAATTAATTATGTTCTACACGAAATTAAACCAAACAAAACTAGCCATAATTTTTATAAGCATAGTAAGAGTAAGAATAAAAATAAAATAAATGAAAATGTTCATAAAGATGGTAAAAATAATTATAATGGTCAAAATTCAAAAAAGGAGAAAAATAATGATATAACAATTTATAAAAAGAATGAAGAAAATGGAAGTGATGATGGAAAAAAGAAAGAAGAAAATATTATAAATAATAATCAACAAAAAGAAAATAGTAACGAAACAATTAATTTGAATGAAATTAATGAAGGAATTATAAATAATTTAAATATTGCAGAAAAAATCTAATACCTCAAAGATACTGGGAAAAATGATTATAAACTGTCTTTAATGAAAATTAGAGATTACAGTTTTTTATTCCCTTTTCAATAAATATATGTATAGAAAGCACATCAAAGTTTTTTGTTAATACTAATTTAGAGGTTTAATATATCTTCATTATAAATTTTGTGGTTTTTATAAATAATTTTTAATAGTTAACAATTGTTTTAACATATTTTTATTCTTTATATCAAACTCGTTAAAGAGAAAAATAAATACCATAACTATGAAATAAAGTCCCACTACAGAATAGATAAAGACAAATACCCTAAGTGACATGTTCTAACCATCTATTGGTAACGATTTTTAAAAAAAATTTGAGGGGGGTTAAACATGTCTATATTTTTACCTGTTTTAGAATACCTTGATCCAAAATTTCGAAAACATTTTTTTGGGGGGATAGACATATCACTTACACTATTTATTCAGAGCTTTATTTCAACTAATTTATGATTAAAAAATTATATTGAACGCTTTATTCTTGTTTATTATTTATTATAAAAAAAATATATAATAATGAAAATTTTATGGGGTC
>JAJMZR010035226.1:0-10283 GCA_023807225.1 Epidinium caudatum
AATCTAAGAAATATAGATGAAAAACCAGATTTAAATTATGTTGATGATAAAAATAAATTATGTTTTATAAAAATCGAATTTTATGAAAATGGAGAAATTAAAAATATTTTTTTACCAGAAAACTTTGAAGTATCAAATATGATTTATATCAATGAAATAATTAAATTAATAATTCCAAAAATATCACCTGAATTATATTCTTCAAATATTGAATCAAAAATAGATGAAATAATTTCAGCAAAAGAAATGGAAGATGATTTAAATGATACTGATATATTTAATTCAACTGATTTAATTAATAATAATTTAAGATTATTGAGCAATGATTCAAATGATGATGATAATGGGACTTATGAGAATTATATATCATCATCTTCATCTTCTTCAAAATCAAATGATGTTGAATTAAGACAAATAACTAAACATGAAAATATTTCTATTGAGGAAGGTGATTTCATAAATTTAACTGAATGTTCTATTTATGATTTAAAAAATGATGAAATCGATTTTGAAGAAAATTATATAAAAAAAGTTGTTTATACAAAAATAGACCACAGTGGAAATTTATATTCAATCAAAGAAATTCAGAGTACTGTTATGAGTCATGATAATGGTTTTGAAAGTGAAGAAGATGATGGAAAATTAAAACAAATATATAATGATGATAATATGATTTCTTTAGAAGATACATTGACTAATGATGAAGAAAATGATGATAATAATTTAAATTTTAATCTATCTAATGTTATTTATGAAACTATTAACGATATAGAATTAACTGAAAATTCTAATGTTGAAGAAATAAATAAACAAATATTTAATTATTTTGACAGATTTAAATATTCATTATATAATGAAAATGAATATAATCAAACTTATTTAAGATTTTTGCAATATAAAGAGCAAGTATTGAAAGAAAATAATTGGAATGAAAGTGATGTTAAAATTGAATTTTTACCTTCCGAAAAATCAAGAAATTTAGAAATATCGAATAAATTTTATGGATTAAATAAAGCTTTATATGAAAAAACTCTGTTTAAACCTAATCTTTTAGGATTAAAAATAATAGGAGAAACCTATAATGTAATGGATTTTTCCACAGGAAATTCTTTAAGTTATTTCGTAATGAAAATTGGAAATATAAATATGAAAGTATCTTTTGAGGAAAAGAGAACTAATATAAATATTGTGATAGAAAAAATAAATCAAATGATTTTCAAATTAATTAAATTATTGAATAAAACTAATGAAGATTTAATGGAAAGAAATAAAATATATAGTGAAACTATTATTGATTTAGAAAAGAACACATCAAAATTATTTGAAGAAGTTTTTGATTATTCGGGACTGTTCAAAAATAATTTAAGAGATATGTATAAACAGGTTCAAAACTTTACTGGAGAATTTTACCAGGAATTAGTAGATTTAATAAACAGAGTTCATAAAAATTATACAGATATTTTAAATATTGTAAAATTAAACAAATATGAAGTATTAAACCAAATTTTAATTTCAACAAAAAATGAATATATTAATTATATTTATGATATGGTTGACATTTTGGGAGGTTTCAAAAATAAAACTTTAAAATTTTTGGATGATATTAAAAATGAATTAACATCAATATCTTCATTTAAAATTGATTTTTTATATGATATAATTGATTCTATATATGAATGTAAATCTATTTTTAATAATTTTAATAATAATTTATTTAAAGCTATAGAAAAAGGTATTATAACATTTAAATATGATATTAAAGATTATATAGATGAAATAATTGGAGACTTATTATATACAACTGACTTTTTATCTGTTAATATTAATCAAAATGAAATATTAATAAATGCATTTGATGAGCAAACAAGAAAAGAAATCACAAAAAAATTAAGAGATTTCAGAGATATTATTTTGACTATAATGGATATACTTGTTAATAATATTTATTTAGATTATGATAAAGAAATGTCAATTACCAATAAGAAAAGTGTTAAATATTATTCAGAAAATAAAGCATTACAATTTATGAACGAAATAGAAGATGAATCAAATGAAATTATTAATCAAATTAAATTAAAAATTGGTTTTATGGAAAAATATGAGAATTATAGTAATAATATTGATGTTATTAATAATATAAATAATGAGACTATAATGGAATTAAATGAAGATATATATAAAGAAATAATATTGAAATTATCTGAAATCCAACCTGAATATTTAAAAAATGATAGTAATATAATTATAAATAAAAATAAATTATTTGATGTTTCAAAAAGAATAACTAATGAAATAAACAGAGAGATAGAAGAAATTAACAATCATATTCAATCATATTCAACCATTTATTTAAAAGAAAATCTTTATGATATTCATTATAATTTATTTTATTTCAGAAAATATTTCTTGGACGATGAAATGGAAAATCTTCTGAATGAATTTAAAACATTAATTAGTAGAACAATTTATGAACATTATAAACAACTAATAGATTATAATTATAACTTAGCTTATATATTTGTTCAAGAAGAAATAGTACATTGTTCATCGACAGGCAAAAGATATATGGCTAATGGTTTTGTAACTTTGTATCAAAAGTATATAGCATATTTACAAGAATTTTTATATACAATGTGTTCTGATAATTTTTTAGATTTAATAGAAATATATTTTTATAAAATAAGAGATACAATTTTGAATTATGTTGATCAAAAAGTAAAAACAATTAATAGCTATTATTTCAATAATGAATTATATAAAAGGTATTTTTATTTAATTGAGCAAATAAATGAGGAAATTTATAAGATTATAGATAATATTAATAATTATTATAATGAAATGATATTAATTGATCTTCAAGTAAAAACAGCTAGTTTATCGTTGAAAGTATTAGAACCTTATAATAAAGCAAAAGAAAATATACTTAATAATTATTATAATAAAGCTCAAGCAGGTTGTAGACATATGGTTGCAACAGCTTGTGATGTTCTTTATGTAGAAAAAAGAAAAGCTAAACGTTTTTTTAAACATGTAAAACATCATTTATCCTGCCCTCATAGGGATAATATTAATAGTATTTTAAGAGATTTATCTAAAACGAATTTATATTTAAATGAAAAAAGTATTATAATTATCCAAAATTTTATTAATAAATTTGATAAATATTTAAATAATTATATATTCTATACTCAAACTCTTTATAATAATTTATATACTTATTATGAAAATAGAATTAATAATCATGGAAATATTCAAACTCTATTAAATGAATATAGTTCAATAATATATGAATCATTAGAAGATAATTCATATACTAAAATTATGGAAAGAATTGATGATAAATTTGAAGCAAATTTTTCAAATTTTATGAATAAAATAATTATTAAGTTTGGAAATAATGTTGATCAAATAGAAGAAAAATATTTTAGTCCAGTTTATTTAAGGGATTATAAGGAGTTTTTGGAATATCCTGAGGAATTGGTATATAAGACAAGACAATTTATGAATGATATTAAAAATACTACTGATTTCTTCAAGAATAAAATAAATTTATCTTATGAAAAAAAAATATTAAGCCTTATTTATTTAACTGATACTTTTATTAAAAATGTAAATAATGTCAATTTACAATATATAAAAACTCATAGTAAATTTCGTAGCATTCTAAAAAAATATATTGATTCAAAATACAACAAATTAGAAACTAGTTTTCAACAAATAAATGCTTTAGTCGAGCAACAATATAAAGAGCAAAATAGCATTGAATTATTAAATGGAAATAATTATGATTATCAAATAAAAAATATTTTGGATAGTTATTCTAATTTTTCTTCTTATTTTTTTGAAGTTGTAGAGCAAAATTTTACAATTGAAATATGCAATAATACAAATACAGATAATCCAGATGTGGAAATGGAAAATAAGAATATTTCTATAGAATGTTGGAAAGAAAAGTTCAAGAGTGATTTGAACTATTCAGAATATAATTTCATAGTGGTTAAATTGAGAACTGGATTATATTATATAAAAAATTTATTAAATAATATTGATACATATTTTGATGATTTTAACTATGACAATATACTTAATATTCAACAAATAAATAAAAATGATAAATGTCTAAATGATAAAAATATTTTGCATATTCATAATGAATCTTTATTTAAGTTAAATGAAATAAATACAGAAATTTTTGCATCCCTCAAAGAAACGATTGAATATTTTCTAGATGACTTTAAAAATAAATTTACTTTTAAAAATGATATTTTACCATTTTATAAAGATTTTGAAAATATTTTAAAATGCAACCATGCTTATTTTTGGAACAATGTTACATCAGCAAATAAAAATACTTTAGAATATATTCATTCTTTATTAGATAATTTTAATGAAACTTTATATATGCAATTATCTCTGATGGAAAAGTTCGATTATTATAATGTTAATAAAAAGTATTTTGACTTAGTCTATTTAGATTATAGCACCACAATTCAAAATTGTTTTAAGAAATATAAAGACAAAATAAATGGATTAAACCATAATTTCGACTTTTATAATTCATTGAGATTAGCTTTAAGAAAAAAACAATTAAATAAAAGAAATTATTATAAAAATATTATTAATGATTACGCTCAACAATATGATTTCAAATCATTAAATATGACATATGATTTAGGAGAAGAAGTATTTAATTATTTACTGAAAGAATATGATAATTATGAATTCTCTTTTATTTATGATTATTTCAAAATATATTATAATAATATAGATAAATATATTAAATTAGTGCTCGAAAAAATTCCAAATATTGAAAAAGACATTCAAAATTATTTAAAAATTATTTATGATGAATTTAAATATAATTATGAAATGAATATTTCATATTTTGTTACCTATGATTATATAGATAAACTTGAATATAATTTTACAAATTGTATTAATTATTCATATGATAAATTAGAACAAATAAAGAAAGAAGATGATATTAACTATCAAAAATACCTTTTATACAAAAATTGTTCAAATAACAAAAATTATTCAAATTACTCCGATGATATAACAAATGCTAATTGTATTAATATAACTAGTAATGAACCAGTGGTATTTTTTAATAAGACAGAACATTTATTGAATTGCTATGAGAACAATTATTATGATTATAAAGTTTTTATATTTGAAAAATTCAATGAAACATATAAGGACACATTAGATGAAATAATATTAAATATTACAAATACAATTTCCTCAAATTATATAGATGAAAGTTTTTTAAATAATTACTTTGAAAAATATTATCAATTTGATGAGATAAATATAACAGTTGATAATTTATTTAGTTATTATTGTGATTTTGAAGAACTGATATTTAAAGTAAATAGAAAAAAAAGCAAGGAATATAGAGATTTTTTATATGATTCAATGATAAATACATTTAAGTCTTCATATTCAAAATTTTTCGAGTATTATATCATAAAAGAAATTAGTGATAATATTACTTTGTATCTAAACGACAAATTAGATATTTTTATTAATTATTTAAAAATGAAAATATCATCCGAATCTTATTATTATTTATTTTTATTGAATAATACAAAGGAGTTGGGAATTAGTTCCAAAAATGCTTTGATTAGTTTATATCCAAATTTCCAAAAGAAATTAAATGATACATTATTTTATTTAATTGAAGAAGATGTATTTTTTTATATAAATATATTTTATAGAGAAAATAAGAAAGTTTTCAGGAATACTTTTATTGATTATTATAACAATAATGATAATGAATATAATATTGAAATATTTGAACTAAAATCAAATTTTGATGATATAATATATGATAAATTATTTAATAAAACATTAGATGAAATTTCTCATCAAATAATTTATAATATGATTAATAAAACTCAAAATTTAATTTATGAATCAACAAACACCAAACTCCAATCATTATATGAAATAATAGATAAATCACAAATTGAAATTGAAAATAAATTAAAAGAAATAGAAACAAGTGAAATTCCGGATGATATGCTAAAACTTAATGAATTAATAATAAATTATACTCTTTTAGTCCAAAATCAAAATAATCGTTTTAAATTCAGCTTTGGTAAAGAGCCATTTGATTTATTATATAATTTTACTAAAAATGATTTAGAACCTCCATTATTACTAATAAAAGAATTATATAATTCAATAGAAGAAAGGCTCATTGCAGAAATAACTAAAATTGTTGATAACTTTCCAGATTATTATTCTATAATCAAAGAAAAATTGTTTATAGAATCAAGATTAGAAAATGCTACTGAAATTTTAAATGAAATTAATTCTACTTTATATGAATATAGAGAGTATTTAAATGATGACTTATCTCAATATTTTAATAAATTAATTCATTTCGCTTATATTAATGGTATTAAGATAATTGATAAACAATGCAATAAAGCATATTGTATGGTTCATAGGAGAAATAAAAGCAGTACAATTGAATTGACTGATGAGGATGTAAAAAGTATTATTTTTGGAAAATACACATCATTAAGTTTTTCTGATACTAAGAAAAAAAAGAATCAAAATATAGATTTAAATAAAAAATATCTTCCAAATATGGGACCTTTGACTAAAGATGATATATTTTACTATTTATACAATATTCAAAATACTTTATATAACCTGAATAAAACTTATTTATCTAAAGAATATAGAAATATAAGTAGGATGGTTTCAAGCTTTATCACTAAAGTTAATTTTACATATTTAATTAAATTAGAAAGATCATTTGAAATTTCTTTATTAAAATTTTCTACAGTATTAACTGAACCTAGCTATGAAAAATTGAGAAAAAATATTTATAAACAATATTATCAAATTGAAAATTATATAAATGAAATATCAAATAATGTTCAAATTGTAATGGATAATTTTTCTAATAAATTAAATAATACTTCTATTTTTATTAAAATAATTAATTCACAGACATTTTTTAGAGTGTTAGGATATTATAACATATTATCAAATTTTATGCAATCAAAAATAAAAGAATTAGAAGATTTTGATTTTATCAGAAATCTTGGAAATGATGAAGAGGATTATTTTAGTAACAATTTTGGTAGTGATAATAATATATTAGACGATGGATATAACCTGAATGAAGATATCATAGATCAGCAAGAAGAAATAGTGGATTTATTTTATAACAATTACACTGACAAATTAATAATAAAGAATGAAAGTTCTGAAAATGAAAAGGATGAAAAAGATGAAAACACCGAAATCATAAAAAGTCCTGAATTAATTTATGATATATTAAAAATATTTTTAAAGAAATTAATTACAGAATTTAATAAAAAACACTGTCCGACATCAAAAGAAAAAAAATTTGATCCAATTTTGCCACCAATAATAATTCCACTTCCAATACTTCCTCTATTACAATTAAGGATTATACCAACTGTATATCTTATAGCTGGTTTTAATTATTATTGTTATAATGAAAAACAAGAAAATGGGGCTTTCCTTCATTTATATGCTAAAGGAGAAGTGTCTTTGAATTTAGAGATCGGATTCTATATTCCTGGATATTATTCCCCAGTTGAATTAGCAATAGTTGTAGGGTTAAAAGGAGTATTAGGCTCAGGTACAATTGGGCTAAAATTAGAGTATAATTTAAATCAAAATCAATTGGAAATCGAATTGTATTATCAATTTGAAGCCTTTGCTTTATATTTTTATATTCAATATCGATTCACATAACACTAAACAATATTTATCTTGTAAATATTACTGACATATGGTTGCCAAATACCATTATCTAACACCATAAATCATATAAGTAAGAAATTTAGACAATTTTTTTTATTAATATGTTTTATATATATACGCAAAAGTAAGTAAGTTAATTATGAAAATAGTTCCAATTCAAAATTTATATTATAGTAATAAATTAAGTTTTGCAGGTGAAACAAAGAAAAAGACCTCATCTACGTTTAGTGTTGAAAAGCTTAAATCTGACATTAATGATTCTTATGAACTGGGAATAGAGTATGAAAATAATTTTTTAAAAGCTCTAAACGCAAGAAAAGATGAATTATACGATTATCTTGATACCGCAACAGATGAAAAAGGGCTAACAATTTCTGATAAACTTCTTAGTATGTTTGACACAGATAATTGTGAGATTAAAGAATACGAGTTTTTACATAAAACATCAGGTAACAATGCAGAAAGCTTGCAAAAAAACGGATTTGATTCTTCTAAAATTAACATAACAAATTATGGCCCGGGATTTTATGTCGGGATGAGCGAAAGTGCATTGTTAATTTATCCCGGTGTCAAAATGCAGGTAAAATATAAAGGTAATACCGCAGCAGGAAAAAATTTAGATAAATATAACGATATTAAATCAAGTGCAACAAATAAATTGATGGAATATTTGGATTTAAAACCGGATTTTAGTAATCCTTTTATTATGAAAGAAATAGATGCATTTTCCAAGTTTATTAATGAATACTCAAGAAAAACAATTGCCGAAAAGCACGGAATAGATGGCGCTTGGGCAATAGGAAGTGAAGGATATTTTGTTATATTTAATCCTGATGCAGTAAAAGAAATAAAGTGTTTAGACTGATAGCAATATAGTATACTTAAGCTAACACTGTCATTAAAACAACCTCAATAATCTTTAGTATGGGAAATAAAAGCAGTACAATTTAATTAACTGATGAGGATGTAAAAAGTATTATTTTTGGAAAATACACATCATTAAGTTTTTCTGATACTAAGAAAAAAAAGAATCAAAATATAGATTTAAATAAAAAATATCTTCCAAATATGGGACCTTTGACTAAAGATGATATATTTTACTATTTATACAATATTCAAAATACTTTATATAACCTGAATAAAACTTATTTATCTAAAGAATATAGAAATATAAGTAGGATGGTTTCAAGCTTTATCACTAAAGTTAATTTTACATATTTAATTAAATTAGAAAGATCATTTGAAATTTCTTTATTAAAATTTTCTACAGTATTAACTGAACCTAGCTATGAAAAATTGAGAAAAAATATTTATAAACAATATTATCAAATTGAAAATTATATAAATGAAATATCAAATAATGTTCAAATTGTAATGGATAATTTTTCTAATAAATTAAATAATACTTCTATTTTTATTAAAATAATTAATTCACAGACATTTTTTAGAGTGTTAGGATATTATAACATATTATCAAATTTTATGCAATCAAAAATAAAAGAATTAGAAGATTTTGATTTTATCAGAAATCTTGGAAATGATGAAGAGGATTATTTTAGTAACAATTTTGGGAGTGATAATAATATATTAGATGATGGATATAACCTGAATGAAGATATCATAGATCAGCAAGAAGAAATAGCGGATTTATTTTATAACAATTATACTGAAAAATTAATAATAAAAAATGAAAGTTCTGAAAATGAAAAGGATGAAAAAGATGAAAACACAGAAATCATAAAAAGTCCTGAATTAATTTATGATATATTAAAAATATTTTTAAAGAAATTAATTACAGAATTTAATAAAAAATACTGTCCGACATCAAAAGAAAAAAAATTTGATCCAATTTTGCCACCAATAATAATTCCACTTCCAATACTTCCTCTATTACAATTAAGGATTATACCAACTGTATATCTTATAGCTGGTTTTAATTATTATTGTTATAATGAAAAACAAGAAAATGGGGCTTTCCTTCATTTATATGCTAAAGGAGAAGTGTCTTTGAATTTAGAGATCGGATTCTATATTCCTGGATATTATTCCCCAGTTGAATTAGCAATAGTTGTAGGGTTAAAAGGAGTATTAGGCTCAGGTACAATTGGGCTAAAATTAGAGTATAATTTAAATCAAAATCAATTGGAAATCGAATTGTATTATCAATTTGAGGCCTTTGCTTTATATTTTTATATTCAATATCGATACCACAATAGATGTAAAACTATATACTTTAAGATTTGAATTTTATATTGTTAATCAAAGACTTTTTGGGATATATATGGAAAAACATAAGAGAAAAACTTATAATTTCTTGAAATAAGAAATGCATATATTTTAATAATTATTAAATAATTTAGTAATAATAATTATTTTTTAATATTATTAATATTATTTTATTATTTATTATTGTTTAAAATAATTATTTTAGGTAATTATTTTTTTAATTAAGTAATAAAATAATATTAATAATATTAAAAAATAATTATTATTACTAAATTATTTAATAATTATTAAAATATATGCAT
>JAJMZR010035227.1:0-10240 GCA_023807225.1 Epidinium caudatum
ATTAATGGAATTATATAATCCTCATCTCTTTTTATAGAAAAATCTGATAAGTCCTTTTTCCCAGAATATGAATAAGATTTTATTGAAAAATCACTACTTCCAATTGGTACTCTTCCTATATTATAATTTAATCCATTTTCACCAAAAATATCTAGTAATACATTTTTTTGATCTTTGTTCGGTGCCATTACAAAACGTGATATTGGCAGATCTGTTTGAATCCATTCCTCGATTGAAATTGGAGCCAAAACTTTAGGCACAATATTCATCCCACATTGTTCACAAGCTGCGACTGCAACTGATTGCCAATGGTCTAATTTCTTTTGATCACGGTCGTATTTAAGACGCATTTCACAACGATCACTGGTTAATAATTGAATCTTTGTCGCACCAAGTTCAGTTGCTTTTTGAATTATTAATTCCATCATATGTTATATTTAAAATAAATTATGTTTAATATAAAGAAATAAATGAACGAATTAATAGAGAATTCCGTTACTAATAAAAACATGCAAGAATTGATTAAAATTCAAAACACAACAATTAACAAATTAAAATCCCAAATTGACATTTATAAAACCCAAATTAATGAATTAAATGAAAGAATCTCTTCATGTGATCACTTAATTGTTGATTATAATTCTCTGAATAATAATTATTCTAAATTAGAAAATGAGCTCTATTGTCTAAGAAAGGAAAATTACCAATTAAAATCATTAATCAATTCAAGAAATAAAACTATAAGTGAATTCCAATTTTTATTTGGACAAACAAAATCAAAATTTGCTTTAATGGATAATTTAAACGATTCTTTACAGAAAAAAATTAACTTTTTAGAATCGCAATTAAAATCGGGCCCTAATAATATTAACATTGATATAAATAAAGATTTGAAAGAAAAAATAAATGATTATAATTTGAGAATAGAAAAACTCAAAGATGAATTCAACAAAAGTGAAAATGAACTCAAGATTCATGAGGAAACGCAGAATCAGCGGGTAGGCGAGGCTTCAGGCATATCGGATCAAAAAAATAATTTTGAAAATAATAATATTATAAATGAGTTACAAAAAGAAATAAATGAGTTAAAATTAGAATTAAATCTCACAAAAAAAATAAATGAAGATTTATTAAAAAATAGAAATGATTTAAATGAAAAACAATTAGATAAATTAAATGATTTAACAATTAAAAATAAGGAATTAAGAAAAGATAATATATTATTAAAAGAAAATTTAAACCAAAAAGATAATGAATATAAAAAGATAATATTTGATATTAACACAGAAAATAACATTAAAAATAATATCAATGAAAAAGAAATAAATGAAAAAGAAAAAATAATATATAATCTATTAAATGAAAAGGAGAAATTATTAAAGATAATAAATGAAAAAGAAGCAGAAAATATTACGTTAGAAAATACTTTTAAAAAAAAATATGAAATATTAAAAAATATTGTAGAAAATATAGAAAATGAAAAAGATAATATAACAAATGAGAAAGACAATAATATCAATCTATACAAAAATGAAATAACTAAATTAAAAAATGAGATAAACAATTGCTTTGGCAATGATAGGCGAAATATTGAACGATGTATAGAAATTGAAAATAAATGCAAAAATATGATGGAAAACATTAAAAACAAAGAAGATAATTACAAAAAGGAAATAAATGATTTAAAAAATGAAATAAAAAGATTAAAATTAGAAAAGGGAAATAATATCCAAAGAAGTGGTACAAAAGAAGATTTGGCTAAAAAAAACAAAGAATTAATGGAAAAAAATAATGATTTAACCGGAATGATATTGGGTATGAGAGATGATTTCAAAAAAATAGATAAAAATTATAGAAATGATAAAAGTGATATAAGAAACGAAAATATATTAACATATGCTTGCACATGCGATAATACAAATGTTTGTAATTGCTGCTGTTGCAATGGAGAATGTATTGTTTATGATGTGTGCTGCGAATGTATGTGTCATTGCAATGAGGAAAATAATACAAAACCTTTTATGAAAAAATAAAAGGTAAAATTATTGTAGTTAATATGTAATAATAATATATTTAATAAAATGAATTTTTAATTTGAACAAAATAAAAACTCATATATTTTAAATATAAATTATAAATTTATCTTAGTTACCATAATATAATATTAGATTTTAATCTTTAATAGCATGGATTTGAGAACCATCTTCATTAAGGCAATATATTACAGATAAATCTTCATTAATGCATAGGCTTTTAATATTAGGAACTTTGTCAAATAAAATTTGCAAAGATAGACTGGGCAAATTTATCACATATATTTTGCCTTTAGAATAATAAGCCAAATATTCATATGAATTCAAATCTTTTATTTTCAAAGGACAATTAAAGGTTTTATCTTCTTTTATTTTAACCAAAAATTTTCCATTAATTGAATAAGAGAAAATTTGGCATTCTTTTTCGTCTTCTGTTACCACAATAATTGAAGGCAAAGAAGATTCTGATAAGAATATATATTTGCATTTTCCATTCTCTTCTCTATTAATAGGTATTTTAATTGATCTGATCAATTTACACAAAGGAAGAGTATATAAAATAATAAAACCATCTAATGAAGCAGTGGCAAATAAATTCAAGTCATTATTTATATTAATGTCAGTTATAGGGCTCATTTGATTAAATATTTTTTTGTGCAATTCCCATTTGTCTTCTTCCACATCTATATTATATATTGCAATATTACCAATTGAGTTTCCTAAAATCATAAATGTTTCATCCTCGTCAATATGAATACTCAAAATTGGGTCTTCTTCACTGAAAGGATATATTTCTTTTCTATTTTTCTCTACTTTGTCCTCAAAATAGATAATTTCAATTCTCCCGTCATAGAACCCACCTATGATTATGGTAGTTCCGAAGTTGCAAAACTTTATAATTTTGTCACTTATTTTTTCGAAAATTTTTTTATTTATTTTACCATTGATATCTTTTAGTTTGAGAATATTGGTAATATCCTCACTGGAAGAGCCAATCTTGCTTTCTATTATGGTATTATTATCATAAAAAGATATTATTTTATCATTGGTAAGTATATTAGTTTTTAATAATTTACTCCTTGCTCCATCTTGGCCTTTCATAATTTTATCACTGGAGGAATCATGTTTAATTTGTGCTATTTTTATTTTATTGATAATACTCCAATTATATTCAGTTAATTCTTTTTCTTTTTTGACATCTCTTTTCCTATCTCTTTTAGGGCATTCTTTCCCCATTATTTGGGTAGGAATTAATCCAAATTCAACATATCTCAAATATGCGCTTTTATCTTCTATGTTATTTAAATTTACATATTCTTGATAGCTTGCATCTGTATAAATATTTTTGGCATTTTCTGCATCTTTCCCTTTGACTTTATATCCAAATATTAAATCAACCCAATTATTTATGGTTGAAGAAATTCTATTATTTTCAAATATTCTTTTCATTATTTCTATGAAAGAAAAGGCATTATTTTTGCAAGGAGTTTTAACGTTATATACAACAGAATTATCCTCAAGTTTTCCTAAATTGACATCATTGATATTTAGGAACATTTCAGGAAGGTAGAAAAATTCAGGAATTAATTCACGGACATCAGTTTTTTGAGTAATTGAGTTATTAAAAGATTTAACTACGGATAAAAATAATCTATTGGCATCATCCATTTTATTCCCTTGAAGTTCTATGGATATATGAGTGAAAGGGAATAATCTCATTAAAAAGTTACACACATATATCGGATTAGAATAATTAGTCCCATAGAAGTGGGGGCTTGTTCCTTCGAATTCTTCTTTGTTTTCTTTTATCGTGTTATATAATTCAATGAAGCCACTTTTTCTCCTTTTACTTTCTTCATTAATTTCCAGCATACCCATAGGTAACTTCATGTCTCTATAATCATATTCTTCTTCCACTTTTTTTTTCTTCTTCTTTTTATCATCATCCTCTCCTGTAAATGAGCCTTTATTACTATTGAATGATCCAGAAGAGTTTTGCCTATAATCGTTACCTGAATTAAATAAAGAAGCTTCAATATTTTCTGACTCTATCTTGAATGAATCTTCATAATTTGATAAAATCCAAGGGAATACTGGATATTGTGATATATCGTTATAACTACGATTTGCAAAGAAATTCAACCACATTAAAAATGAAAAATTATTTATTTTCCATTTTGTCCAATCTTTTATAGTTTTACTTAATTTAATTGCTTTTTTCTTTTCGTTCTCCATTTTTCCAATTTCTCTTTTGGTAAATTTTCTTCTTTCTTTAATTATCTGGGAATGCATTATATATCCGATAACATTTAAATTATCCTTTAAGTCCCTTAGATCATTTATGATTTGTTGAGGATCTTCCAATTTAGAAATTAACTCATCAAGAAAAACGCCTCTTTCTTCTTCATATTTGAAATTAAAATAATAACTTTTATTTGTTTCTGTGAAAATTTCTAAAGCTGAGTTCTTATAATAGTACCTTTTTAAAAGAATTAATTTTATATCCTTATAATTAATTGAAATTCTATACAAGTTCTTATCTTTTTGATGGAACATGAAATAAGAGCCAAAGCATGTTTTTCTTTCATTGTCATAATCGTCATCTTTATCTGTGAACCCGACATTGACCCCACTCATAGCGTTTCCGGTCTTTTGGTTCAAAAATACTTTGAAATTTAATCTTTCTTCATCAACGAAGCAAACTCCTTTAATATGATGAGAAGGTTTTACTAAGCAACTTAAAAAGTAATTTTTTTTTATTTTTTCTTGCTCTTTTTTTTCTGCTTCTTTTTCATCTTTATTTTCTGAATTGTTTTTGGTTTCTTTTTCTTCTTTAAATACTGAAAATTCTTCTTCTTTTCCGAAATCCAAAGAATCTGATATTTTTAGTAATTTATCAGCCAAAGCTGGGCTTGAATTTGTATATATTTTTCTTAAATAATTTTCTTTCAAATTTTTATTTTCTTCTTCCTTCTTTGACTCTCCTTTATTTTTAACTATTTTATCAATGTCCATATTCACAACTAATTTATTTTTGGTATTAAATATTGTTGAAGAATCAAATCCAGAAAAGTCTGGTAAATAATAAGGAATATCCAGAATAGGAACTAATAGTGGTTTCATAAATGATTTCGTATAATGATTTATTAATTTGTATTTTATTTTGGATACATTTATTATATCTGCAATTGAATCATTATTGCTTTCGCTATTATTTTTTTTATTGAGATTTTCTTGATAAAATAAATTCCTATCACTCCAATATCCTCTCCATGAAAACAGATTTTTTTTGATTGTTTTGTATAGATTCTTTTTCTTTAGAGTTTTCTCCAGTGAGTTATTGGAATAATGAACTAATTCTTTTTCATACAAAGGTAATAATTTTAATATTTCTTCATCAGAATATTCCCATTTTCTATCTTCAGAATTTAATTCACTTTCTATTTTATTGATAGAATTCATTCTTTGTTCAACAATATTTTTATATTCTATTACAGGGAAATATTTTTCACTTAAAATATCATTTAAAGTTTTACAACTATAAAAACTTTGGTTCCAATTTTTATCATCCAATAATTTTATTATGTTATTAAAATAATTATTTTCATCTAATAAATTATTAAGTTTATCTAAAGTTAAAAGTGCATTATCTCCTTTTTCTTTTGTTTTATCTTTAATATATTCATTAAATAAAGTAAAAATTGAAGATCCAGATAAATCATTAATATTATATTTATACCCTATTGCAAATTTTTTTGATATTTTATTTTTTTTTCTATAATTATATACATTTCTAAGTATAACAAAGCATAATAAAAACACTGATACACAAGTTTTATCTATTTTCTGCTTACATATACTTGATATGATTCTCATTTGATATAAAGAATGAAGACAATTATATATAGCATATAAGCATTGATCTTGCAAATAAATATATTTAAAAAATTTTGAGTCATTTGGTTCTTTATCTTTTTCATTAATAATTACATTACTTGATGCAATTATTAAAAAAACAACAAATTGCTTTAACTCTTTTAGCCATTTTAATTGTTCTGTTTCATTTTCCTTTGACATTATGAGAGACATGATACTTATTAATGGTATTTGAATCATTTTAATAAATGATATATTTAATCTATTATTTGTCAATATATCTACAAAACTATTTTTATCCTTGCTTTCACCATAAATATCATATTCTTTTTCTTCTGCAAAAAAGCAACATAAAAACTTTAATTCTTTGATAAAAGTATTTTTTCTATCTTTGTTCAAAATTAAATCTTCTAAAATATCTTCATATTTTTTTAATTTATTTGAATTTTTATATTTTTCTTTTTTTAAATTTTTATATAAATTATCTTTTTTCCAAATATAACTAACTTTAGAATATATTTCTTCGAAAAATGGATAATCCTTCCAAGTTAAAGTAATTGATTTAGCTTTATTATCATCAATTCTCATTGAAGTTAAAAATAAAGAATTATAATTCATGAGATCAGTTGAAGAAAGAAAAGATTTCGATTTATTATCTTTTACTAATAGAGACAATTCGTACTCAAAACAAAATTCGAATAATTTATATAATAAAATTAAGTAATTTTCTTGGTAGTAAGATTTCACAAAATTTTGTCTTACATCTTTATCTGAAGTAGATAAGCTTTTAATTTTTTGTATCAATTTTATTTTAAATTCTGATAATATTACAGATAATAATTCTCCAATATATGAAAACACATTTAATTTGATATTTTTATTTTTATTTACATTACTACTGAACATTATTTTATTTCCCCACAAAAATATCAAACTTATTTCATTAAATGAAAAATTGTCAGTTATAAATTTATTTTCTTTATACAAAATATCATTTAAATAAATTGTAGATATTAATGTTTTTCCTAATGCATAGCACTTTTCTATTTCATTATTTTTAGTCTCAGAATTTATTTTTAATAGATAGATTTCATATATTGAATTAAGCAGCATTAAAAATATTTTGTAATTATATAATATAGTATTGCAATTAACCTTATTTTTTGCCAATTCTAATAATATTAGAAAAAAATATGACATTATTTCTCTATCATAATTAACTTGCTTAATTAAATCAAAAATGATTTCAAATATGTCACAATTTTTAATTACTGCATTTTGGTCAAAATTCTTCTTCTGGAAAGTAATTTCATTATCTATTTCATTCAATTTTTCATCAAGAGACCAATATGTAAATATTAAAATAATATTATTTAAATATTGTCTATAAATTTCATCACTTAAAACTAATGTTTCTTTATCTCCTTCCTTATTATAAAACATTTTCTGAGGTAATAAATATTTTTTCATCATATTAAAGAAAATTTTAAAATCATTCTTTTTATCCAAAGCTACTAATGTTTGATATATTTGATAAATTAATTTTAGCATATCCAATCTAACATCAGGCAAACTATGTATAAATGAATTTATGATAATAGTTTCATATTTATTTTCTTCCATTTCTTTTATAAATTCGTCTAGCCAATTTCCTTTCATAATAGCCATGCTTTTTAACAATGTAAAATCTTTAACATTTTCTTCTTTTAAAGAATCATTATGAATAATTAGAGCTTTAATTATTGCAGTTATAATAAATTTAGTCAAGCAAGGAGATAAATCTAGCATGAGCAATTTGAATAAAGATAATACCCATTTAGGATTTTGGGTTTTTATAATAAGATTTATAATATTCCATATATCTGTTAATTTTTTATCCATCGAAGGCTCCATCACACTACAATTTTGACTGAATTCATTTTTAAACATGCCTAAATGCTGTTGACAGCACATTTCATTATATTTATTTTTGTCGTAAAATCTTAAAATTAAACAGATTCTATTCATCTTTAAAAATGTTTCTAATTGGTCGCTATCACTTTGACAAAATAGGAATAATTGGTTCCAAAATTTAATTTGTAAATTTTGGGAATATTTTGACAAAATTTTTTCATTAAGTAATATACTTTTAAAGTATGAATTCGTTAATTGTTCCATATTGTTCTTAAACATATCTTTTCCCAAGTTTATGAAAGCATCTAATATTTTTTCAGTAAATATTTGATTAGGATACTTTTCTACGAATAAACTAATAATTTTAAAAAAAGATGATTCTTTTGCAGCTTCTACGTTTTTTTTTCTAAAATTAATAATTTTTTCAATTATTTGGAGAAATAATTCCAAATTTTGTTCTGTTAATAATTGGGGATGAATCAAAAATATTTCTGCGAGGGGTATAAAATTGGTGATATCGCATACTAAGTAAATTTTTCTTTGATATTGTTGATATCTATGGTTCCTTATGGAATTATCTTTATCCAAAATTATCAATTTATACTTTCCGAAATAATCATCTATTGTCTTATTTTCTACTTTTTTATTGTCCCAAGATGACAGGAAATGAGAAAATGGGGTAAAAATAAAGACAATATTATCTATTTTAGTTCCTTCGGTTATTAAATCTTGTAAATTTGTTAGTTCTGAGGGAATTATGTCTGAAATAAAATTTAAGAAAGTAGTCAATCTTTTCCTTTTATGAATTCCGTTAGAGAAATTTTTAAAAAATGCTAAAAAATTTTTCGTATTAACTGTAGGATTTGATTTTACTTTTTGTATCAACATTGTCATTGAAGTCACCTCACCAGCAAAATTATCAAAGAATTCCAAAGAATCAATTGTATCATTTTTAATATTTAAGTTATTTTTGCATTTAACTGGTGATAAATTATTTTCCCCATTGACAAAATTAAATACTTGTAAACCATTTTTTTAAATAACTAATTTTCGCTAATACTACTATTAAGAATACTTTCAGTATCTTCTTCACTCTCACTTTTTAATTCGCAATCCTTTATACTTCTATCTATTATTGTTGTTTTTAAATTGTATTTTAAATTGCAAAAATCTAATTCAATCATTTCTAAATATATTAATAACCCAAAAGCAACAATTATTTGTGATATGAAAATAAAAGCATCAAAAAGAGAAAATTGAATATTATTCTTATTATATAGAACTAAATTTCCAATCCAAGCTAATATAGTTGCATAAGTTAAATTTGAAAAAATAATATGTATAGCTGTTAAATATTTGATAATATAAATATAAAATAACCTATAAGAAAAATTAAATATTATCCCAAATAACAATAAAATTATTTCAATAGGATCTTTAGTAATATCATCTATCCATACATTAAAACTTTCAAAATAAATTTGGCCATTAGTTTCAATTTTGCATATTTTCAGATTTAATGATGAATTAATTTTGCATTCAAAAAATGTAGATATTGTTCCTATTATTGCAGTTATTATAGTACCTATAATGCCATAAAGTATTAATAATTTAATTGGAGAAAAATATTTATATTGCATTAAAACTTTTATTTCGCTTAAAGCGAAAGCTCTAGAAGTCATAATTATTAAATAAGTTAAAATACCAAATGGAATAACTGCCTTATTATTATAATAGGTTTTATATGTTAATTCCTTACCTTCATCATTATCATTCTTTTCATTAATAATGAAAATAATCAAAAATATTATTTTCATAAAGCCACAAACGATTATATTTAACCAAATAACTAATTTATGATGAAGAAATATTTTAAATTTAAAATAATATAAATTTAAATATGACAATAATGGCAATTCAAGCATCCAAAAATCAAGACTTCTTAAATTACTTTTATAAAATATATCTTCTGATATTTCTTGTAAAACCATAATTATCATTATTAACAAAATAAATAAAGGCGAAATAATTATTTTATTTTTAGTTTTTTCTTCAAAATTATTATAAAGCAACCTTATTGAAGTTGATGTTAGAATATTTTCTTCAGAATATCTTTTAAAACTTGTTTTTTTACAATACAATTCAATTTTATATAATATAAGTGAAAATAATATTAAACCAAGATAACGAAAAAAATAATTAATAATTATATGATTATTATTATTTTTGTTTTTGTCATCATTATCGCCTTTTATTCTATTAAATATTACAATTTCATTCACATAGTCATTAAAAGTATATCCAAATATATAATTAGTAAAAAAAGCAGATATTGCAGTATAAAGCATAAATCTATAATTATTATTCCATTTTCCAAAATGTATATATTTAGACATTTAAAATATAATAATATATATTAAACTCTTTATTTTAAAAAA
>JAJMZR010035228.1:0-10230 GCA_023807225.1 Epidinium caudatum
CTAAATGCCTTCCAATACGGTATTTTATATTCATTATTGTGATTAAAAAATTTTTTTATTAAAAAAATCAATAATGAATCAAGAAAGAAATTAGAAATAGTTTTTTAGAATACAAAATTTATTCTCTAAATTATCATATTTATTTTACTCAGCCATAAATACTAAGGCATATTTTAGCCTTAAAAGTATATTTTTATTTTAAAATATTATAAAATATTTACTCTCTTTTAAAATGATTTTATTTTCAATTTTTTCATTAAATTAATCTTATTATAGAAAATTTAAATAAAAATCTCAATAATAAAGTTTCGCTTTCATTTTTATTCTCTATTTTTCTCAAACATTAAATAAAATTCTATGCATACAATTAGATCTTTAGTTCTAATATAATTATTTTTTCCATCTTTTAAATAAAAAATCAAATCATAAAAGTTACCCTCTTTATGAACTTCAATTTTATCTATATTTTCCAAACTTTCTTCAAACCACACCTCTTTGGTTTTATAAACACTCATAACACATTTATTTGTTAAAACTAATATTAATTTGTTTTCCTCCAGACCCCTAGTAACATTAGTAAATTCTGAGTAATATATGATTTCTTGATCATCGTAATCTTCTAAATAATCTAATATAGCTTTAATAATTGCCTTATCTTCTACATAATAACCTAAACCAGATTTATCTATAACTCTAGGATATCTAAACCTTTCTGTTTTTATTTTAGGATTAAACATATTAACTGTATTTTTTATTCCTGATAATATATTACTAGTAATTCTAAATGTTGCTGAAAATGGAGAAATAACTAATCCCAATACTCCTGAACCTAACCCTTTGAAAAATCCTTTTATACCTTTTTTTTGACTTTGTTCATATGGCTTTAAAAAAATACCCCCAATTCCTTTTCCAATGTCTTTTATGCCTTCTTTGAACCCTTTGTATATTCCATCAAAAATATTTTCTGGTTCTCTTTCATCAATATGCTCTAAAGCTTTATTTCCTTGAAGCACTTCTAGTGAAGACAAAAGAGTACCAGAAATTTTTGAAACTATATCAATTGTACTAGTAATTATAGTAGTAATAAAATTACCAAATCCCCTAGCAATTCCTTCCCCAAAGCCTAATGGGCCATTAATTAACCCTTTTCTTGGTTCTTCTACTAATTGCATAAATCCTTCACCTATACTTCTAGCATAATTTGTTGGATTTCCCAAAATATCTAAATTTCCCAAAATTTTGAAAATTCTTCTTTTTACTTGATACATGTATTCATTCATTAATTGATTTGATAAACTAGAAATATCGGTAAAAACATCAGTATATAATAATGAAGTCAATTTTATATGATAATCTGTTATATGAGTAAAAACATTTCCAACAGCTGATAATATGCCCATGAAAATTCCAGGAAGAAACTCTCCAAATGAATTAATGTCAATACGAGTGGAAACTATGAAATCCATTGCCCCCAAAGATATATACTTTATGAAAAACATCCAATTATTTTCTGAATTAGATATTAATTCTTCAGGTAAAGTTTTTAATGATATTATTAAATTTTTATCATAATGTTCAGGATCATATATTAACTCATCTTTTATATTAGCATTTTTGCCAAAAAGAGACTCCTGCAAATCTTCTATTGAATTATATTCTTTAATTTCTTCTGGGGATGTCGTCCAAAAATCTAATTCAGGCATTATTTCATTATATAAACTTATTAAACTCATTAATTGATATTGGCTTATATTTATTTTTACCTTTTGTAAAGTTATATCCAATTGAGGGAATTCATCTGAAGAAACTTGTGTCAAAGGATTTACAGCATTATGCAAACTTATTATGCCTTGCATTAATGGTACAATTTCTTCTCCCTTTTTTAAATTTTCTTCTATTTGGGGAGTAATTTGCTTCAATGGAATTATCATACTTTTAAAATTATCTTTTAGGCAATAATCAATTTGGAAATTTTTTATAACGAAGCCTATGTTTGTGATGCTATGTTCACATTCATCTTTTTTATAAGAAATTATTTGATATTCTATAATATTACCATAAAAAGATATATAAAATATTTCTTTTGGTTCATTACTTATTATCGATAGGCCAATTCCTTTAATATCAACTCTCATTTTTGTATTATTTAGTTTATTTTGTCCTTTTAATTCTTTGAGGAAATGACCTCTAGTTTTACTTTGGATATCTTCATTTTTTATTATTAGTTTTCTGGTTGAGTTATTTTCTACAATTGTTTGGAAATAAAATATATATTTTTTATTTTTGTCATTTTTATCTTTGAATTCTTCTTTATGAATTCTAATTTGGTTTAGATTTATTTCTGTTTTGAATTCGCCTTTAAATGATATAACTAGCAATTGCTCATTTTGCAGAGGGTCTCCCCATACATATGGGATAGATGTATTTTTTTCTAAGATTATAATTTCTTCAGAATAACTATCTTTTTTTTGTGCTATAGTTAGTCTTTCTTTGCTTTGATTTTCTATTATATATTTCGGATTTTTAGGAGGATATATTATTATATAAATTAACCCATTTGAAGATGCCTTTGTAGCATGGAGAAGTAAATAATATTCATTATTTTGTTCAAAAATTATATATTTTCTTGGTTTTATTTTTATTGTTTCAATTTTTTCTTTTTCTTTTTCCTCTTTTTGCCTTCTTTCTTCTTCTGGTGATAACTCTTTTTTGTCATTATCATTATTAATATTATTAGTCTCATTTTTATTTTCTTTTTTTTCCTTTTCTTCTTTTATTTTTTTTTCTTCCTCTTTTTTTGTCATTTCCTCAATTTGTTTTTCTATTTCTATATTTTTGGCATCGAGCATTTTCTTTATTTCTTCATTTATTTGTATTTTTAAATCGATATCGCCCATTTCCTCCAAATCAAATGGGCATGAAAAAAGCTTTGATTCATTAAATTTTATTTGTATCATTTTTTTAGCTTTTTTCTCTTTAATTAAGATAAGTTTTATATTTTCATCATTTTTAATTATTTGCTTCTTGTACATTGTTTCATTTTGGTCTTTGCCCATTCTATTATTATATTGCTTGTACTCCATATCAAATCCGACTTTGTTTACTAAAATAAATCTAGGCTCGATAGTTATTAATAATGAATTGGCAAAAAACCAAGATGTTTGTATACCAATACTTATATCTAAAACTTCAGTTTTTGAATCATTCTGTATATCTAATGAAGTAGCTCCAATGTTTCCTACTGTATTGATATTGAATTTATTTGACCAAGATGATTTTTCACTTTTTATTTTAAAGGGCTGTTTTGTGTTTTGATTATTCATTAAATTCAGACTTAAAGGCAATATTTTATAATTATTCTTATTTTTATCTTCCTCACCTTGTAAAAAAAATATATTTTCTGTTCTATTAATTATTATACATTTAGAATAAAATAATAATTTTTTCTTCTTTTGAAATGAATATAGACAATGCTCATATTCTCTTTCATATGCATTAAACATATTTTTATTGCTAAATCTTTCCTCTATTTTTAAATTGCATTCAATATATTTATTATCTTCATTAATATTTTCTTCATTAATATTCCTTAATTTGATTGGAGTATCTATATTTTCATTTTGCTCATTTTCATTTGGATTTTTTTCTTGTAAAGATTTAATACTAATTACATTGGAATCATATTGTGTATTTTGGTAATTAAGACTTAATTTTAAATTAGAATCTTCCTGATTAACATCAAGAAATTCTTTTTTCTGAAGTGGCCTTATAGTAACTTCTTTTTGGGTTCTTCCTGTTATATTAAATTTCATATTATAAGGTATTTGATTTTCAATCAAAAGACTTTCATCTAATATAAATAAATAAAAATATGTTTTACAATAAAAATTTAATTTATTTGCTTCAATTAAATTATCAATCTCATTTTTCTCTTTATCTAAATGAATAATGCCATTGAGCTCAGAAGAAAATCCCTTTATTATATCATTTTTTCCTCTTTGAATGATAAGATTATTAGATATATAAAAGTCTTTTTTATTTTTTTGAATATTAATTAATTGAGAATAATTATCAATTAATTTTATTTCCTTTTCTTGCTCATCTTTTTCTTCTTCAATTTTAAGATTTTTTTGTTCGTCATATTTAATAAACTCATTTATATTTTCTTTCAAATTATCAAAATCTTTAAATAATAAAGAATATTTATTTTGTTCTTCATTTGATTTATTATGAAAAGAGATATAAATTCTATATCTTTGTAGTATATATTGAATAGGTATAGATCTCTTTTGGCCAGTATTAATTATAATATTATTCATATTATCTTGGAAATTTATTTTTTCTTCATTCAGATGATATTTTTCTATTAATTGTCTTTCACTAACTAGTGATAGACAAATTGGTATTTGTAAATTATTATAAATAGAAATATTGCTTATGAACACAACTGATTTAAGAGTGCCTTTTTGTCGTATTTTTATCATTATTTCAATTATGTCATCATTATGATTTTTCCCTTCATCGTCATTCATATTATCAAATTGTTCCCTCGCACTGTCATTTAATGATTTTATGTTAACATTTTCAGTAGCCATATAAGGAATTTCTTCTTCTTTTAATAATTCTTTTTTTACTGAATTCTTAATAGAATTATTTACTTGATTTATTTTAACTTCAATTTCATTATTATTACCTTTGCTTTTATTTTTGTTATTATTTAAAGAATTTTTTTCTTTTTGTCTTTGCAAATAAGTATTCAATTCATCCATGATTTTATCCTCTTTTTTAATTCTAAAACTAGTAGAATAATTAGTGGAAAAATCATTATTATAAACCGGCATATATCCTTTAATTTTAAAACTAAACTTATCTTTTTTAATTTTGATTTGTGCCTCAGACAACTGTCTATACAGACTATTTAAGTACAATTTATTAACTTCTTTCTTCCTTCTATTTTCCCCTTCCAAAGTAAACTTATACATATCTGAATTCTTATCTTTTTGTAGACTTTGCTCAGCATCGAACCAACAATCTATATCCATTCCTGACAAATTCAAAAATTCAACAGCAATTGTATCATTTATATTCCTATTCATTTTATTTTGGTTTTCATTTTCCCATTTTTCCTCATTTTCTTTATATTTTTTCAGAAATCTATTTAACACATTCATAGATGTTATGGATACATTCATATTAAAGAAGTCGTCACTATAAAAAATCATCCTAGTTCTTGAAAAAGGAGTAACTTGGTCATATTTTAGCACGCCGTTATACTGCTCTATTATAGGTTCCCATATAT
Organism: Epidinium caudatum; assembly: GCA_023807225.1. Lineage (NCBI taxonomy): Eukaryota > Ciliophora > Litostomatea > Entodiniomorphida > Ophryoscolecidae > Epidinium > Epidinium caudatum. Next base: position 5,300 of record JAJMZR010035228.1, read on the forward strand.
TTAAATGGTCATTGTAATAATCTATTGTTATATTAAAAATCAGTTCCATATAGGTCGATAAGCCGTTAATATCATAATCCTCCAGGGGGACTTCTTTCCTTGATATACTTTCCAAGACTAAATTGCTTATATTTTCAACTGAGTCCGTATCTGAATTTAAAATTAGTTTATATATGGTTTGACTTGCTTCTATATTTAACAAGGGTATTAAGTAATTACTTGAGTCATCCAAAAATTTAATGGATATTTTATCAAAAATTACTTTTATATCTTTCATATAGTTTATTCCATCTGTATTATTAATTATTTTATTGGATTCCTGCTCTTCCTTTATTTTGTCCTTCTTTTCTTTCAATTTTTTCTTTTCTAACTCTTTTATCTTATAATTCTCGATTTTTTCTTTGTTTTCAATCAATTTTTTATTAATATCTCCATCAATTATTGACTTATTAGATATTAATATACTGTTGTTATTACTATTATCAATAATATCACTGTTTTCAAAATTAATCAGATTAATTGAATTATTATTATCAATATTTGAATTTAATAACTCCTTTAAAGGGTCATCATAATCAGAATACATATCTGTTAAAAATTGGGATAATTTTGGTAAAAATATCAAAATAATCTTAGTTTGTCGGAATCCTATACAAAATATCAGTGGCTCAAAAACAACATTTATAGCCATTACTGATTTCTCCCGATATGGTAATAATAAAAATGAATCAATATTTGTTTGGAATCTAAAACCTTGAATAATTTCATTATTATTGTAATTATTCAAATTATTATATAAATGCTCTTTGGCATTATTAATATTAATAATTTTATTTGAATAATTTATTATATTGAAAACTATATTTAATATTTTGCATGATAGTTTCATGTTATTAGTAATATATTCCATTTTTATTGTTTTCCCGTTTCCATCAACACTTTCATTATATTCACTATTTGTCTTATATGATGTAACCAAATTAAATTTAAATCTTAATAGCTTAGTTTTAGTCTTAGTATCTTCTAAAGGGAAATCTAATATTGTTTCTTTCATGTCCAAAATAACATCCATCGAGCCTTTTATATTATTAGTTTTAATAATTTTTTTCAATTCTTCTTTTTTATTTTTAATCTTTTCTTCAGCCTTTTTATCCATTACTCTATTTGCCAAAATTTTTTTAAATTTTTTTCCAAGTCTTATAGAATTCAAATCTACTTTTAAATTTTCTATAAATTTTTTTCCGAATAATTTTTTATTTTCCTTATCTTCTTCAAGCATTTCTGAAATATCATCCCAATAGTTTTCATCATCATCATAAAGTGAATTATTTATAGTGCTGCCACTGTTACTTTCGTTTATAGTGCTATCTTTATTGAGGTAATTTAACCTTTCTTTTAATTTTTGCTTTTTGAATTCTTCTTCCATGTCTGCTAGCATAATAATGCTATCGTCGCAACTTTTGCAATATAGGCCCCAATAGTATGAATAATATTGGTATAATCTTGCCATTGCATTCATAGAAAAACAAATTTGGATTTTTTGTAATAAAATTTTGATTGATTGATGATTTGTTTTGTTGTCTTTTTTATAATTTATAACCATAAATTTATGTTTATTTTTGTCATCCTTTTTTTCTTCATTTTCTTCTTGGGGCTCTATTTCAAATGGCATATCTTCATTGTTATAAATATTTTTATTTTTTCTTTTTTTGTCGTTTTTATCTCTTTTTTCATCTGATAAAGTAGATTTCATTTGAATCAATTCTTGAAAATCAGGATTAATTAGTGGTTCTCCATTATTGTCAGATTTTTCGGTGATTAATGTTTCTTTATCTTTAACTAATGTTGATAGCATTGAAATGTCTACATACATGTCGCCTTTTTCTTTTGATAAATAATATATTTCAAATTGGTTCATTTGGAATACAATAAAATCTCTATATTCATTATCTTTATTATTATCATTTATTATATTATTTCTATTTTTTAAGATATTTCTTTCTTTTTTACTTATTGATTTCATTAAGCATAACTCAATATTTTCTAAATTGAATTCAATTATTAAACTATCTGAATCAATATCATTTTTTTTATTAATTTTTGAATTTTTGTCTTCTTTTTTTTGATTTTTATTCTTTTTCTCTTCTAATTCCTTTCTTTCTTTTTCTTTTTTTTCCTTTTCTTCTTTTTCTTTCAATTCATCTTCTTTATTTTGTTTTTCTTCTTTTTGCTCCAAAATAGTTTTATGTTCTAAATCATATTCTAATTGTTTATTCATTTTACTCATATTCTTCAATAAGTCAATAAAAAAAATTATTTGCAAATCTCTCAAATTAAACTTGCACTTTCCGATATTGAACACAACCTTCATTTTTTCAAAAAAATAATTTTCTCTTTCAAAAAGCTGCTCATATCTTAATTCAACTTGTATATCATCAACTAAATTCAGACCTTTAATATACAACAGTTTACTCAAATCCCCATCGAATCCTTCTAAAGTTGCCATACTAAATTTTTGCAAATTAGCCACATATATGTCAAATAGCTTATTTCTTTCCTTTATTGTTTTGTAATCAGTATCCAGATTTTGCCTGGGTGGTAAAATTGATTTCATTGATAAATCACCACATCTTATAAATAAGCAATTATTATTGTATTTATCTAGAATATCTTGAGGATATATAATAATTGGACTTTTCATTTCGATATCTAAATCTATGTTGAAATGCTGGTATCCCCCTGATATATAATTCGTTTCAAAACCTGACTTAATTAAATTCTGTATTTCCCCAGTCCCTATATATCTCTCTGAGCCAAACTTACTTATTGTTGTAGCAAGACTATCTAAAACTTTATTTATTATATATTGAATACTATATAAATTAATTGTGATAATTAATCTTTTACTATTTCTAAATTTAAATCTGAAGTTTGATTTTTCATAAGCAGGATTATTTTCATATTCTATATAAAAGGCGCCTTCATTCGAGGCATCGCCAAAATTATTATTTTTTTCTTCAATCGATGCAATCAATGTGGAATATACCGTATTTTTTAATTGGTATTGTTTCATCGAAATATCTCCTATTGATAAGGAGAAAAATTGTCCTTGTTTTCTTATTTCTCCAACAACTTTGAAGTTGTTGAATATCATTGAAAGCATTTTTTCATTTCCTTGTCTATTTATATCAAAATTTAATTCAGGCAAAACAAAATTTGCCTTATATATACAAAAACTATCGTCCAATTCATCAATTATGGTGTTATTTTTTGAAAATAGCTCGTTTTTGAGTCTTGCCTTTGTTTGCTCATCTTTTTCGTTTATTAATTCCAATTTTTTTTGTTCCAATTTTTCAATCTCTTTCTGTTGCTCCTTAGTTGGTCCGCTTGAAAAATAACTGAAAAACCCAGTCCCGCCTTTTAATTCTTCAATTTTTTTTTCGATATCGTCAATCTCTTTATCATGCTTCATGCTATATTTTGCATCATCTCTCATTTTTTGAATTTCTGAATATGTTAAGCCATTTTCAACACTAATTAAAGATTCTTTTATTAATTCTGCTTGTTGTTCATTTTTTTCAGCTCCATACTTATAATAAAAGTAAGATATATAGTTTTCGATATAATTTAGTCTTTCTTCTTTACTTATTTTTTTAGTGTAAAATTCTTTGGATAAACCAAGTTGATATTTGGAATTTAAATCTTGATAGGCTAAGAGTTTCATAGAGGCTTTAATTTGCACTAATGAAATAGACATATCTATTTTATTTAATTCGCAATTTACTTCATATTGTGGTTTTCCATTTTTTAAATTTTCATTCATGGATAATTTTATTTTAAATCCCAAATTGAAAGCTAAGTATTGATGCGCATTTTTATTATATATATTTTTATTTACCTCAGATAAGCAATATCTATAATATTCGACCAGGGGGCCCAAGAAATCTTTCAATTTCTCACTGGTAACCTGAGTTTCTGGCGTGTTCACTATATAATTGTAGTATCCAACTAATTTGTTCTGATTTTCATATGTGTCTAAATACATGGATAAGTTTGTCATCTCAATGATTTTGTTATTTATTTCACCAAAAGGTATTGTTTCCCCATTTTTGGGCATTTGAAAGTTTTTATCTACGGTATTTATATGTATATTTTTCAATAAAAGTCCAAAAGAAAAAGGAATTAAATCATATGAAAGGTCGTCATCAAATCTTATACAAATATCATTGATAATTATTTCTAAATTATTTATTATTTGGCTCATCATGCCTGGTTGTCCTTCATTTTGTAAATTGTTTATTTCGTTGGCTAGTTCTTCCTGACTTTGTAATTGATTATTTTTATATTGTTCCATATTAGCTATTTCTGTAGATTTTTGGATTGTTTCTAATTTTTTTTGCTTTGCATGGAAAAATACTTTATCTATTTCAACTTTAATTGGATATAAATAAAATCTTGGAAGAGATAAAGATATTTTCATTCTTCCCACATATCCATGAACTAATTCAAAATATGGTAAATTCATATTGGTAAAAATTTCGGGTTTTATTTTAAGATTTGACATTTCAAATTCCCCACTCCATAAAGAGGATTTTGTTTGCTCTTTATTTATTTCAAGCATATTACTAAGATATTTGTCTACTATCCAATTTATGATACTACTTGTCATTTTTTTATGTTGTATTATATTGATTTTTGAATAAAAAAAACGGCCGTATCATAACGACCGTTTTTGTAAAATATTGTTGGATAGCTTATTTCTTGATGATTTTGACTGTCTCTACCGTGCCGTCGCCGCTGCATTTCACAAAGTAAACCCCATTGGAGAGATGCGAAATGTTGAGGTGAAGCTCGCCATTCACCATCGGCTCGCTGACGACCGTCTGTCCGAGGGCGTTCACCACCGTGCAGCGTTCAAATCCTTCGCCCTT
>JAJMZR010035229.1:0-10136 GCA_023807225.1 Epidinium caudatum
AAGACCTGATTATATTATTCATGGAGATGATTGGAAAACAAATTATTTGAAGAATATTAGAGCAGAAGTCTTTGAAGTTAATTAAAAAAATAGATAGATATAAAAATTAAAAAAAAATAATTTATTTTTTACACCAGTTAAAAATTAACTTAAATTTTTTTTATATAATTATTATTGAAATTTAAATTTTATTCAAGAAGAAATTAACTAAAAGTTTTAGTTTTAACTAAAACAGCACCCTTAATAGCCTTTGTCTTTTTAAAGTAGTTAATAACAATTTGTATATTTTTAATCCATTTATCAACTTCTTTTTCAGATTCGCACTCAATATTAAGCGACTTAGTTCCTTCAAGTGTAGTAGGCCCTATAATAGAAAAGCATATTTCCTGAGGAGGAACCTTTCTAAACATTCCTTTACTTTTTTGGAAAGCCTCTGTTCCATGACCTTTTAGTACTTTTTTAATAGTAGTAGTATCAATAATATACTTAGGCTTTGGAGGTAAATTACTTTTTATCTTTTTAGCCGAAACTTTCATTAAATCAGGTGAAAAAATAAGTTGCATTTGCTTCACATCTCCATTATCATTAATTACTTTGACTTGTCTTCCACTAGTTAAAAAGTTTCTACATTCTGGGGGGATAGGCTCCTCAATTTTAATTTCATCAATTACAATTGAATCAGGGTTTTCTAAATTAATTTTGCTTAAATTGACATCGAAAAGAAGTTTCCTAGCCTCCATTTCAAGCTTTTTATCATAACTTCCTATTTTTTTAATGACTCTATTAATAATATCAGGCAATCCTTTATTTTTTAATACTTTTTTATAATCTTCGCTTGCATTTACAAGGTGTCTAAATATCTGGAATAAGTCCCTAATCATTTCAATATTATCATCGTTCTTATCCAATAATTTTATACAGGCATCGATTCCATCATATTGAATAAAGGGAGGAATACTATTATTATTATTTAATAAACTATTTATTAATTTGACAATTTTCTGTACTTCTTCATTATTTCCATTATCACTTATTTGAGAAATTAAATAATTCATGAGTTCTTGGGCAACTCCTGGACAATTTTGCAAGTCGTCAGATAATAATTTTATTAAATTATAAATTTGTGCCTTTAGTCCTTTGTTACTTTCTTTTAGTTCATCACTGAACAAAGCGCCTGATAAGGTTTCTTTAATTGCATCTAATAATCCTTTGTTTATCATATCTAATGCATATACATGATTCTGAGCAAATAATGATATTATTTTATAAGCATTTTCTTGTATTTCCGGATTATCTTTATATAATTTTAATAAGTTCAAAATTATAGGAACAGTTACTTCATATGCTTCTTCTATTAAATAAGGCTTTTTAGTTAATCCATCATACATTAATTTTAATGACATATTTACTAAGTCAGGATTATAATCTTGGATTTTTGTGCTTTCGGGGATTAAATCATAGAATTTTTTGGTATATTGTTTTCCTTTATCATCGTCCTTTAAGTTTTTGACCAGTGCTCCAGCTATGTAATTCACATTTGTTAAAACTTCAGGATTTGAATAATATTTAGACTGTAACTCATGAAGTAATCTATATATTTTTTCTAAATCCAAATTGTCCCAATTTTTAATTTCGTCACTGAAAAGATGATTTCCCAAGGCATGCAATGCAGTAATCATGTAATCTAATTCATTATTATCATTTTCAATAGTTTTTGTTATTGTGTCACCAAAAGTAGTCTTTGTAGATAGAAATTCGTTGGTTTTAGGGGCGGAAGTTATTTGGTCAAGGGTTCCCCCACAGTATTTCATTATATCTCTGACCATGTCTTTTGGATCTTTGTTATTAATATTTTCATTTTCTTTGCCAATATCTGCTACAGTCGCTAATAAATTTTGATATTTAGCTTTTTCTTCTTCTGTTAATGGTTCTACAATATCATTAAAATGATTTAGCATATTAATATTAAGATCGGTAATTCCCATTGTATTAAATATTTCTGCATTATTTAAATCATTTTTAATCAAATTATTGTATAATTTTGCTAAATTATAGCATGTTTTTAGATAACCGTTTTCATCTTCTTCATTATTACCTTTGTTTTCTTCATACTTTTCTGGGCCGTCTTTTACAATTTGAGAAAGTTCATCATTTAAATTTTTTAATAATCCACAATCAATAGCTTTTTGGGCATTTTCTTTGTTATCTTTTGTTAATAAGTTTAACATAGCCAAACACGCATTTAAATATCCATGATTATTTTTAAAATTATTGATATCATTACTCATTGAATCAATCAAGTTAAGACCATCAACTCTTGGCTTTATTTTTTCCGTATATAAATTACTTGACAAATCTAAAACTTTGCTCATTAATTCAGGAGTTCTATCTTTTAAATTAACGCATTTATCTAAAACAGAGAAGATAGAATCTAAGGTTTCTGGAGGAATATTATCTTTATTTGGGGTATTTTTGACATAATTAATAATCATATTTAGAATTGCATCTAACAAATTAATATTATCGGTTTTTTGTCCTAAATCTAATAATTTATTCAATCCAAATTTATTGAATATTTGAGCAAAAGCTGTTTTATTTTTGCATAAATTTGAAAAAATGACATTATCATATAAAAACATTTTTTGTATCTCATTATTAGTAGCTAATAATTTAGGCTTTTCATACAATTGGGTAACTTCATTAATAGTAGAATCAAATACTGGAGACTCTGCTATTATTTGGATGGCATTTGGACTATTTGAACAAGCTTGTAAGACATTTTTACTATTTACTTCAAAACCTAAACCTTTGTTGTTTAAATTAGGTTCTCCATCTTCTTTAAAAAGTTTATAATCTTCATCTAATTCTTCCATAAAATTCATGAAACCTGCTTCTAAAATAGGCTTATGATTATCTGGGGCTAATGATAATTGTTTTAATAAAGTTAGACATTTATGAACGTTGTCAATTCTTTTAATGTTTAAATCTTGATCATCACATGTCTTTATATCATTGTAATTTTTACGCAATAAAGTTATAATACTACTTATATCATTAGCTATTTTTGGATTTTCTATGTTACTTAAGGAGGATTTAATTTTAGCAATATCAGCCTGATTGAAATATAAAGCCCCCGAAGCAAATGACATTTTTCTTAACGAGGAATTAGCTCTTAATATATCACTTCCTCTATGGTCAGGCCCATCACCGAATGGATTCTTTAATTTACCTGGTGTGCGTCTATTTTTATTATCATTTCCATCTTTATCATTTCCTCCAAATGGATTCTTTAGTTTGCCAGGTAGTGGCTTCTCTTTTGCATCTTTTTCTGGCCCTACACCTCCTCTAAGACCAAATCTTGCAAAATTTTTTGGGTTTCCACTTAAGTATTGTAGCAAAGCCCTTTTGTGACTCTCAAAGCAATTTCCTACTCTTTTTTGCAATTCTAAAATATTTTTTTCATCCTCAGCAATTTCATCTTTTTCTTTTCTAGTTTTGTCATCTTCTTTAATTTGTGCTAATATACGCCTTAAAGGATCTGCTAATTTAGGATCAAGTTGCCTATATAGACCATCTAATTTATTAATATCATCATCATTTAGTATATTGTTTTTTCTTAATAAATTATAATTTTTTTTATCCTTTAATATATCACATAAAGTAGCAATTTCCATTTCTGCAATTTCATCTCCTTGATCCTCAAATGAATCAACTGGCTCATGAATCATTTTATGCAATATAGCTTTGATTCCCTCAGGATCATCATTAATCATATTTTCAATATTATAGTTTGATGTGGCACAATTATGCATAATGGTTGATATTATTCCTCTTTTTTTTTTCATTAATTTTGGATTAGAGTATTCTTTTTTGATATTATTCCATAATTTTGGATTATTCATTATTTGTTTCATTAATCCTGGGAACTTTGATAGCTTTGCTATCGTTTTGTAGTCAATATCTTTTATTTCTTCATTATCTCCATGTTTTTCTAGATCATCAGTAACAAAGTCAAGTATATCTTGTCCTAGGTTGTCTTCTCCATTTTCTAACTTACTTGCCAACTCATAAGGAATATATCTTAATTTTAATAGGTTTTTACCTTTATTTTTATTTATAGAATCATTTATCTTTTTTATCATATCTCTCACTCGGTGGTTATTGCTGGGCTCTAATATCTGATTATTTATATCATTTTTCACTGCATGATTTATTATATCCCACAATTTATCAGTTCTTTCCATTAATTTTTCTGGTTTTCCTCCTTTTTCTTTATCAGCAACACCATCTTTAGAAAAGTCATCGATAAGATTAAGACATACATCGCACATGTTCTTACTATAATTTGCTTTAATATCATTGTCTTCATCAACTTTATAATATTGGTCAGTTGCTGTGAGAATGTTGTCGAAGTTTTCTTCTTTTTCTGGCTTTAGGCTAGGATATGCGCCAGTAGGGGATGAATTTATTTCATTGTGGAGATCATCTAAAAATGGTATTACTTTTGTGAATAAATTACTTAAGTGATTTAAATAGTTCTCTGTTACTTCAACTTTGTCTTCCTCGGGGGCGGGTACCTCTTCGTACTTACCTAGTTTCTCCATGATTTTATCCATTTCTTTATTAAATTGGTTGACAAAAATATAATTATCTGGAGTATAAATTGGATCGGCCATTACTTCCAGATTATTTAGATACTCTTTATTATTTGGGTCTTTTCGTGATATATTTCTAATAATATTATTATCATTATCTTTGACAGATGGAATCTTTAACTTACCTGGTAAAGGCTTATTAACGTCATCTTTATTATCTTTACCAAATGGATTCTTTAACTTACCTGGTAAAGGATTATTAACATCATCTTTTGGTATTCCAGTGTCACCTACTAATTTAAACTTCTCTCCATTTGATTCATCTTTTTCGGCTTCATCTAAAATTTTGTTATATAATTTAGCCAGGGAAAGAACAACACCTGCATCATATTTTTCTTTATCAGGTAAGGAATTCAAATTAAATGGTTCTATACTAGTAGGACCTTCTTTAATATCATTTTTATTTCTTCGATTTTTATTCATTAATTCATTTATTTTTTTTTCTTTATCATTCAAAATTTTGTCAACAACAGGTTTATATGAATTATACAAACTATTAAAGAATGTACATAATTCTGGTCTAAGCTCCCCAACTAATTTGTTGAAGGATTCTGGCTCTGAGACAAGTGATATATAAGTTAATAATTTATTTTTTTCTTGTAAATTACCTTCTGGATTATCATCATCATCTTCATCGTTATCTTTATTATTTCCACTCGGTTTATTTTTTTTAAATCTTTGTTTAGGGTCGCTCCCTGGTTTATCATTATTGTTAAATGGGATTTTTAACTTACCTGGTATAGGTCTATTATCCTCAGGCTTATTTTGGTTTCCAAATGGATTTTTAAGTTTACCAGGCAAAGGATTTTCATCAATTTTATTTTTTCCATGATCTCCCCTAAGGTCCCATCTATCATCATTTAATTTTCCTGGTAAGTGCTCACCATCATCATCCTTCCTCTTAGGCATATCTCCCCACCTATCATCTTTCAACTTTCCTGGTATTTTTACATTATCTTCATCATCTTTCCTTTTAGGCATATCCCCCCATCTGTCATCACTTAATTTCCCTGGTATTTTCTTTTCTCCTAAACCTTTTCTTAAAATTGCATTTCTGAAACCAGCTTTATAACTTAAATTGTTCAAAAGGGTGTCAGCAATTTTTTCTTCTATAGCTTTTACTTTTTGGCCTACTTTTCCATCTCCGTAAAACTGCGCTCTATTTGATAGTCCTAATTTCATCAAATTTTTTAAGTCATCAACTGCATCTGGATTTAATTTAACATTTTTATTTGATAAAATAGTTGCAACTTCGTTAAATAGGGATTTATTTGGGAAATTATTCGATGCCAAATTTGTCAAATTTTGCACTATATTATCATCTACTAATTCATTTTTGCCATTATCCAAACCTTTATTGATGATTTTTAAGCACTGAACGAAATAGTTGTCTGAGTCATCAGAATTGTCTTCTTCACCAGAAGTTGAATCTTTACTTTTGTCATCTTTTAAATCATTTAAAATTTGCTTTCTTTTTTTGTCTGCTTCTTCATTTGATAGACCAAGATTAGTAAAAGAGTTGATACCTAATTTTTCTTCTTCCTGTAACTGTTCTGGTGTTTTGGTAAAAATTGTAACTTTAGTTAGATATTTATCATCAGGCGATTTATCCCCATCTGTCTTAGGAGTTATATCAACCTCATTTTTCACTATTTTATTAATTAAATCGACTCCTCCTGATTTGAAAAATTCTTCCAAATTGTTCTTGTTATTCAATAAAGTATTTAGCATTCTAAGTCCATTTAATTTTAATAGATTGCTTGCAGGGTCATTTAAGTTAGCGACTGCTTTTAATTCTTCTATAATATTTGCAAGACCTCCCCTCTTAATAATGCACTCCCCAAGTTTTGGTTTCCTCAAGGCGAGGTAGCATAAAATGTTATTTATTTCTTTTATAACTTCTGGGTTATCAAGATAATTATCCTGAATTTCAAATAATTTATCGACAAAGTTTTCATTTAATTTATCACATAAATGTTTCTTATATAAAAGGTCGTTTTTCAAATAGTCTATTAAGCATTTACATGACAGTAATAAAGGTTCTTCAAAGTTTGATTTTTCTAGTAATATACTTAAAGTATCTTTTACTATATCATCATGCTTTTTGTCTTCTTTTGGTAAATTATCTTTTATTTTTATAAGGATGCCCATTTCATTAGTTAATAGTTTATCTATAGTTGTGGATATTTCTTGGTCTTTTGTAGTCAGGTCACAAGCTTTACTTAAGTCTTTTATGAATTCACCATCTAGTAAAAGCTTTATAACATTTTGATTCGAAGTGAACGAATTTATTATTTCTTCGTTGTTTAATATTTTTTGTTTATTTTCACTATTTTTGAAATCTTTTTGGAGATTTTGATGAAATTCTTTAATTGCCTCTCTAACCAAATTTTCAATTAACTTGCCTTGTCCTGGTAGCTTCATCAGTTCATTTGCAATAATATCAACGTTTTTAGTCAAAGTGTCAACGGTTGCAAATTTAGAACGAATTTCAAATAATTTCATTAAAATATTTTGATTTCCGATAATTTCTGCATTTTCCTGACTTGATAAAACTATCATCTTTAATAATTCCATGGCATCATTGGCCAAAGTACGATTTTGAGTTTTATCCATAATTTGCAAGAGCATTCTAGGACATCCCTGTTTAACGAGTAAATTGCACAAATTATTTTTTTTATTAATCAAAGATATCAATGTCTTAATAATAGAATTGCATAATTCTTCGTCATTTAATGATTTGTTTAGTAATTTCATTAGAGAAGCTATATATGTCTCGGAAGGGGTCATATCTGAATTATCAATTAATTCTTTTTCGTTATCTCTTAAGAAGGGAATATTATTTCTCAATTGGGCCAAATGATTTATTAGGTTGGGCGAATCAGTCGATTTGCTTATGACCTCTGAATTCAGGTCTATTATGTCTTGGAGCAATTTCTTATATTGATCGCCTTTTAATTTGCAGTATTTATCTATGCCTTGATCTTCCAATTTTCGTAAAGTACCCAGCTGCATATGCAGTCTTTTATTTGACGCTTCGCATATATCTTTATATTTTGGGATGTTCTCGTTTGTTTTAAGTCTTTTAAAAGATTCTATAAAGGCCAGTTCTTTTCTGATTAAATCCCTTAAAGTTGTGAAATCATCGTTCATTCCTTCCTTGAAAAACTCGTCGACGTTTAAAGCACAATTTTGGTATATTAAATTATCCTCTAATTTTAATATGTCATCAACTTTGCTTGTCTCTGGATTGAAATTTTTGGCATTTTTTTTGAATTCTTTCACCTGTTTTGAATACTCATCTAATGGTATTAGTCTTTTCAATAAATTGCTACCTTTTACAATTATTTGCCGTTCGATCTCTTCATCTTTTGGCTCTTTTTGCTCATCACCATATTTATCCATTTCTTCAACTTTGTCTTTATCTTTGGGCAAAATTGAACTAGCATAAAATGGTTTAGCCATGACTGAGTCAATTGCATTTACATAATTTAAGGCTAAATTTGGGTTTGACTTAGCATCAGGCTTCTTGGATATAATTTGAGAAACAAATTCAGGTTTAAGATATTCATCTAAAATATTTAGGCAAATCAAATTAGGATTTCTAAATTTATATTTATTTTCCATAAATTTAGTAATAACTGGTATAGTTTCTTTTTTAAGACTAGTTTCGTCATTTTCATTCTTGACTGTGTTTGAAATAACATCCAAGTCATTTGCTAATGTTCTATAGAAATCACTGAATCCAATAACATCTTTCATATAAGGGAAGCACTTTTTTAGATTTGCGGGTAAGTTGAGGCAATCATCAGGGTGATTTTGAACTACTTCGTCTGCTATTTTCAGTATGTTTGAAGCTGAATAATTTGGCTTTTCGTCTTCGCCGAAATATTTTTTTCCTTCTGGAATGATATCTCCCACTAAATAGTTTAATAATCCAACCCATTTTGGATTCTTCTTTTCTTCATCACTTTTAATATCATTTTTTTGTTTAACTATATCACAGTACGAACCGAAAAAACCTTTAAAAGCGTTTTTCAAGGGGACTAAATCGCCCTCCTTGTCTCCCTCTTTTTCCAATTGTTGTATATTTGGTTTTAACGCATTCCAGTTCTTATTCATGCACTCATTTATAGTATCAAATAGAATGGTATATCCTGCATCCACATCTTCATCTTCTTCCAGATATTCAGGTTTTATATCATAAGCTCTTTTGAACAAAGTCAAAAAGTGCTTTTTGGCTTGAATATAGTCCTTCACATATCCGGGCTTTTTATTTGTCAAATTAATTTTGTATAATTTATTAAATAAATTAACTAGCATGTCAAAATTGTCCTTCTGACAAACAATTTTTCCTAATTCATCAACTAACATAAGATTTGAAACAAGAGCTAAACTATCTTTTGCTTCATTTATAATTTCTTGGTCATCTGCTGAGTCTAATTTGGCTGAGCATTTTTTTAAATTTTCAAGTTCTTTGTACAAATCTTCTTTTGTCATAATTTTTGACAAAATTTTTGCTGATTTGTTTATAATATTTGGATTTTCTGAAAAAGTTTCAACCACATCACATAAAATAATTGGAGCATTTGCATTTTTTACCTCTTTTTTTCCTTCGTCATTTCTGCATATATTATCCACAATTATAAGTCCGTTAAAAACAGAATATGGGTCTCCTTTCTCACAACACTTTTTAATGGTCATAAGTAAACCTGGGATTATTCCTTTTTTGATTAAAATATCTCTTCCATTTTTCTGATTACTGATTTTTTTCATTGTATCTAAATTCATCCTAATCACATTAATATCATCTGAATATAAATCATTCACTAATTTAATAGTATCTGAAATCCCTGCTTCTAACAACTTGTTAATAAGCGAGGAAACTTGGCATAAATTATTTAGGCATTTAATCAAAGGAACGGAGCTTGGTCCCTTTTGCTTTTTTAATAATATTTGGATAACAGCTTCATGTCCTTTTGCTTCTACGAACTTTTGGGCTAATTCTTGATCAAAGTTGTCATATAGGGAAGTCAATTTAACTGTTATGTCTGCTATTTGTTTGCATATTTCTTCATTTTTTTCGTTTTTTAAGGCTATGGAACGGAGAATATCAATGCCTCCCATTTCCATTATTAATTTGGCATTTAATCTTGCATCACTATTGGGAGGAGTTATCATTTTATCTAAAGATGTAAATGAGTAGGATAAAAGTTTTGCAAATTTGGGATTGTTCTTGGCACTAGTTAATAAATCTTTAATTGCCTTTTGTTTTTGTTGTATTTGAAGTTCTTGTTCTTTCTTTATTTGTTCATAGGTCTTAACACGCCTTTTTGGGTTCATTTATTTTTATTTTTATTATTTATAAAAATTATTATTTTTAAAAAATAATAAGATATTACTATTTAATAATTAAGTAATATTACATCATTAATTTTAGAAATATAGATTTTTAAATAAAAAGAATTATCTCAAACCTCA
>JAJMZR010035230.1:0-10118 GCA_023807225.1 Epidinium caudatum
TCTTTCTTTAATAAATTTATCTAAAACTTTAATTTCTATCTAAAATATTAAACTAAAATGGATTCTCATATTATATGAAATATTGAGCTTTTCCAACACTTTTCATAAATCCATATGAAAGATTTCTATTAAAAACAACTTCACTCTTTAATCACTTGCTGAGCACATGCCACTTTAATGACTGGAATGTTACTTTTTTCTCTGATATAATTATGTGATATGTTAATAGCTTAGATTGGCAATGAATGATCTAAATTCAAAATAATAAGATTACTAATGGGGCAATCATTCTAAATAAAATCATTTAATATTCTTCATATATAAAGAAGAGCTTTTATATTTAATGAATGAATGCGATGATATTAATAACGTATCTAATAAAAATGAAAATATTGTTACTAAAAAAATAAGTAGCGATAATCTTAACGATAATGCTAATAATAAAAATGAGACTGAAAATGATTTAAATATCAATGATAAAAATAAAATGGAGGATTCAAAGAAAGAAAAAATTATTGAAATAAAAGTTCAAGAAGAGCCTAACGACACAAAATCAAATATTAATGATACCCCTAACAAATATAGGATAATAAATAAAAAAATTATAAATCCTAATAAAATATGCCAAAAGAAAGTTGAGAATATTCCTGAAAAATTTAATCACGACAAAAATACTTTTAATTATGGAGAAAATCTTAATAATAATATTTTTTTAAGTCTTTTGGATTATGAACAAAAAATGAATCGAATGAATTTATTGAATAACAACCATCCAAATATTATAACAAATAATAACAATTATTACTATTCATATAATTCTCATTTAAATGATTTTCCTTTTAATATGCAAATGCCCATGAATAATAATAATGTAAATATAAACTCGCCAACTAATAGGAAAAGTATTGAGAACAATAATAACTTTTATTTAAATAATTCTCCAAATTATTTTAATAATAATAGTAATTATATGAGGAAAAACTATTTTAATGAGTATGAAAATAATATTTTTTCCAATCTTTATTTAATGAGAAATATTCTCTTGAAAGATCCACACTTTTTGAATAACGAATATTTTTTGAATAACGAATATTTTATGAATAACGGTTATAATAACGATTTAATTCTTAATAAGAGACATGCAATTAGGGATTTTAGTTCGGATTATTTAACTCATAGAAACAGATATGATGGTCATAAAATTTCGAACCAAAATAAAATGAATTCAAAAAGGCCGATATTTCTTCTTCCTCCATTTAAAAAAAGAGCATATAGTCATGGAAGGCCATTTCATGTAATTCAAAAATATTATGATGAGAATTTTATTATGGAAGAAGAAAGTGAGGAAGAAGGAAACAATGATAATAATAAAGAAAGTAAACCGAAAATTTGTCAAAAAGAAGTAAATAATATAAATATAAAGGTTGATGAAGAAAAAGATATAAATAATTCAGTAAATGATTCTGAAAAACAGAAAATTAGTGATTCAAAAATAAATAAAGATATTCCCTATAAAAAAATTAATTTTGAAAGTTATAATAATCTTAAAAATTTTCATCCTTATTATCATTATTTAAATTCACAAATTATTAATTCTTATAATGACTCTATTAATAATTACAAAAAAAATAATGAAAATGAAATATTTTTATTTCAAGCAAAGAGCAAACATAGAAATTATAAAAATTATTCAGATTTAAAAAATTTGGTTTATTCCAAAAAAAATATATCAACAAAATCTTTGATTAATAAAAAAAGCAATAAAATATTAAATAATATTGAAAACAAATTGATTTATAATTCAGCAATTGATATGAATAATATAAATGAAAACAAAAATTTAATTGATATTTCTATCAACAAAGAATTTGCCAATAATATCAAGGATAAAATAAAAGGGAATAGGATGTCGGAGGGTAATATTGAAAAAAAATTTGTTAAAGAAATAAAAATAGTTAAGACTCAATCAGAAATAATAAATTACAAAAATGACAAAAAACTAAAAGAAGAAAGCTTTGTAAAACAAATTAAAGGTGATAAAAAAAAAAATACTAAAAAAGGAAATCCACAAGTATGGAAAATAAAGAGTTTTCAATATATACCTAGTAAAGAAATAATTTTTACAAATTCTATGTATAATATTAAAATTGAAAATGATACTAGTTCAAAAAATTCTAAGGAAAATACATTAAAAACTGAAAAGCCTAGGAAAATTAAGAAATTTATTTGTAATAAAAAGACAAAAGTAAAAACAAAAACAAATCCAAATGCAAATAAATATTCAAAAATTAATGTCAATAATGAAAGTTTAATGAATTTTAGTTCAGAGAAAAAATTGAATAAAAAAAAGAATAGAATTATTTTCAATGATAATATTAAAATAATAAATTTAGAAGATAAAATGAATAATTCAATTGAAAAATCTCAAAAACAAAGAATTAAATCGTTAGAATCCTTATATAATAATTTATTCAATAAAAAAATCATAAAGTTTAATGATGAGCAAAATCCATTTGACATAAGTAAAAATAAATCAATTAATATTTCTAAAAAAAATTATAACAATTGTGCAGAGAAGAAAACTAATCGCATTATTTGGAATATCAAGAAAAAAATGAAAAATATTAAATCAATTGAAAATGATAAAGATAAAGATAAAGATAAAGATAAAAGAAATATAATAAAAAATAAAATTTTAATTGACAATTCTTTAATAAAGCACAACAATAGTGATTGTGATAGCATAAAACCAAAAAATATAATAAAAATTAATTTTAATACAATCAATAAAAATATCAAAAATATTAACAATGATAATGAAAGCTATACAAAGCAATATATCCAAAAAACTATATCAAAGACAGGAAGTCAAATGATAAAAGCTAAAACTCAGAAGTCTTCTTTAGAAAATTCAAAAATAAAAATATCCAATAAAGTTGATGCGAATAATCCCCATTTTAAAAATATAAAAAATAAATTCAAAAAATTTAATATAAATATAGACAATAAACTTTCAATAAATGAATTTCCAAATGTTAAAACATTTAATCATTTAAATAATAAAAGTCCAAAAAAAAGTAATAATAATGTTATATTTAATATAAATTCCTCGAAAAAAATAAAAGAAAAAAAGCAATATTTCAGAAGCTTAAAGACTAATGGTAGCAGTATTACTGCATCTGATAGCGAACTTTTATCTAAATATAGGAATAATCAAAATCTTGAGAATAAAAAGAATAAAAATAGTAAATTTTATATTATAAGCAAAAATAAAACTGAAATGAAAAAGAAAAATAATATTATTAGAAATAAAAAAAAAAATTTAGAAATAAATGAATTAAATATAGTTTCAACAATTGAAGTTGATTGTCAAAAAATTAAAAAATATGAAGGAAATAACAAAGAAAAAGATAAAATAAATAAATAAATAATAAACGGCATTATAAATGAGGTTACTTCTATTGAAAATATATATATTCTAATTTCTTAACAATTTTTGTAAAAGTAGATGTAAGTTATGTAAGTTTTTTTTTGTATTTTTTTTTAATTTAATATTTACTATATAAAACAATTATTTAATTAGTTTATTTTTAATTATGTATTATTTTTATTAAAAATATTTTTTATTGATTTTTATATGAATTATAAAAATAAATATATTAATAATAATTAATTATTTTTAATTTATTATTATTTTTTATTTGTTTCAAATTGTGACTTTTCTTTTTCTTTTTTCTTATCATTTATTCCTTTATTACTTTTAGTTATCTTATTTTTTTGAATCTTATTAAAAGTAACTTTGAAATTATATAATATATTTGGACTATCATCACAATCTTCTTCTATATTTTTATTTTTTTCATTTTTCATTTTATTATTAATATTGAAAGAGTTATTATTCTCTATTTCATATAAAGTACCATTATTTCCTTTATTTTTATTACTTTTTTTTAATTTCTCAATTTCTTCCTTCAATTTCTCTATTTCTTCCAAAAAATTTTGCTTTTCATTATCCAATTTTTTAATTAAATCATTTTTAATTGTATCCTTTTTATTTAACTTATCATTTTCAGTTTTTAATCTTTTGTTTTCTTCAGTTAGTTTTTCCAATTCATTATTAATTTTTTCTTTATCCTCTTTGGTATTATCTTTATCGTTATCATTATTATCTTTATTATCTTTGTCATCTTCAGTGAATCTAAATTCTACTTCCTTATTACTAATAAGTATTTGTTCATCTTTTAATTGTTTGTTGATTTTATCTATATTGTCTTCAATTCTGACATCATATAAATTTTTTCCTTTATATTTTTTGGAAAGAACAAATCCAGTAAAACGTAATTTCCTATTAAAATAATTTTTTTTCTTTCTTTCTTCTTCAAATTTGTTATATATATAATCAATTAAATCATTTTCGTTATCAAACACAAATTTTTCATCTTTACCATTTTTTTTCTTATTACTACTACTGATATTATTTTCTTTTTCTCTCTCTTTTTCTATCTCTTTTTCTTTCTCTTTTTCCTTCTCTTTTTCAATTCCGAAGTAATTGATAGTATCATTGTGGTAAATTTCGAAATTATTATTCATTTTATTCAAATTTTTATTTATGTTTCCAAAAGAAGAATTTTTTCTTTTGACCCCACTGGATGGGGTTTGATCTTCCTCTTTTTCTTTTTTTTTTGAAGTTAATTGATTATCCTTATTATTTTTACTTATAAAGCTATTGTTAAATGAGCTAGCATTAATTTCATTTATTTCTTCATTAAACGATCTTATCTTTGTATTTATTATATTGTTAGGCCTTTTTGGGGTTTTTCCTGTATCGCTAAAATTAGGTGTAAATCCCAAATTATTCGTGCTTTTGCTATTACTGACTGAATTCTCATTAATTGGCAAGTGACTATTCTTTTTTTTTGAAGAAGTAAAATTATTATAATTATCATTAGTTGCATTTGTTAGCGATATACTGCTGTTTATATTAAATTGAGTATTAGTAATTGGTTGAATATTTTTTTTAAAATTGTCATAATATTTTTTTAAACCTATAGTTTCATTAAAATTTGTATTGTTATAGATTATGTTATCATTTAAATTAAGATTCATTCTTTCATTTTTTATATTATTTGTCAACAAAAAATTATTTCGACATTCATCAATTTCATTATTATCATCATCATCTCCTGAAACACTTAAATTATATTCTTGGATAGATGTATTATTATTTTTTTTAATTATCTTTACCCTGTTTTGACTTCTTCTGTTTGATTTTATTATATTTAGATTATCTAAATCATTATAATTAGTATTAATATAATTTTTATGAGGGGATAAAGCTAAATTATTTTCTTCTATCATTGAATGGTTACGTCTGATTCTGGGATACCTATTTATATCCCCATTACTTTTTATATAATTTACATAATTCGTATAAAGAGAATCGTCATCCGATAAATCTTTATTTGTTATTAAATTTTTATTGATTCTTTTGCTAGCATTCATAGGAGTTTTATGTATATAAAAGCCGTTAAATGTCTGATTTTGAAAATCATTATTAAAATTAAATTTATTTTTTGGTTTATAAGTAATAATAGTATTATATTTATTCCTATTTTTATTAATAAATCCATCATTTGATTTCTGATAATATTTGTTATAAAAAATATCTCCTTCATCCATATTATCATATACTTTATTATTATAATAATAATTATTGTTTATATTATTAAAATTATTTGTGAATAGATTATTTTCGTTGCTTGATTTAAATCGTTGATGTCTTAAATTATTATTATAGAATTCAGTAGGAGAATTTAGTTTATAAGGTTGATAATATTTATAATTTCTTCTCATATCAATATTTTCTTCATCTATCATCAAATCCCTATCACTCATTAATACATCTCTAGCTCTAAGTTCCATAGAAGAATTTTTCCCCCTAAATCTCCTATCATTATAGCCCATAGCTTCTCTTATTCTATTTAGTCTATTTTCGTTATTCATGATATTATCATTATTATTATTGTAAAATTCATTTATAACTGATTTTTTATTATTATAAAAATCAGTGTTTATCCCTTGATTAGTATCATTAGTGATTAAATTATTATTCGGTAAATTTCCTTCTTTATTTTTTCTATTATTTTCAAGGATGTGGTTATTGGTGATAATATTTATATTATTTCCTATATTAATATTATTATTTGTATTTAACGATATAGTTTTATTTTTATTTTTGGAATAAATTGTTTTTTTATCCAAATTCTTCATTATTTGAGTAGACGATTTATTTTGAATATTTTTATTTGGTTTATAAATATTTGTATTGCTTTGAACCTTTTTGGAAGGTTGAGAATCCTTAAATGCCTTTTCTTTTAATTTTTCTCTTATTATATTATTATTTCTTTTTGATTTGTCTTGGAAAAAAAGGGTTTCGACTTTGTATTTATAGTTGCTAATTTCATCTAATCCTGGGAAATCAATTTTCTTATCTTCTGATTCATTCTTCTCTCTAGCATTATTTGCTAAATCAAAATTATTAAATTCCTCTTCAAAATCATTAGAATGAGATAAAAATTTTAAACTTTCTTTTCCATTTTTTCCAAACGCATCATTTTGCTTTCTCATTAATGTATTTTCATTTTTTAAATCCATTATTTCTTTTTGTAACTTTTCAATTTCCAATTTGTTTCTATTATTTTCTTCTTCATTTAATATATTCACAGAATCAGTTATCGGCACTACCATAGTACTTTTTTTGAGTGCATCATCTAATTGGCTTTTTATCAAAAAGTTTTCTTCTTCTAATTCTTTTACTTTATCTTTGTATTCATTCAATTCATTTAAAGAAGCATTATTAATTAGTTGTGGATTTGTACTTTGCATCAAAAGAATATTGCTTTGCTTCAAATCTTTATTTTCACCAATTAATTTTTGATTTTCTTCTTTAAGTTCTTGAATTTCTCTTTCATATTGCTCAAATAAATTTACAGAATTATTGTTATTGTTATTGTTATTCAGACAAGTTTTTAATTTGCTAATTAATTCATCTTTATCATTGATTGTTTCAATAAAGTGACCTATCTGACTTGCTTGCAAGTTCATTCTTTCTAAATTTTCAGTGTTTTTAGATTTTAATTCTTCTAATTTATCATTTTTTTCTTTTTCCTCTTTCAACTGAGACTTATATTCTTTGTTTTCGTTTAATAGTAAATCACAATTTTTTTCTTTTTCAGTTAAATTTTTTTGAAGTTCTTTTAGTTCTTTTTCTTTGTTTTCTAATGATTTTAATAAGCTATTTTTTTCTGAAGTTAAATTATCTATTGTTTTTTTTGTGCTTTCGTTCTCGTCTTTATTTTTATCATTATTTTCTTTAAATTCTTTTATTGTATTTTCTTTCTCATTCAATAAGGATTTTAATTTTGAAAGGTTGTTATTGATTTCATTTTTTTCATTTTTTAAATCATTTATGGTTTTGACATTGCTTTCTATTTCTTTTCTTAAATTATTTATTAGTTTTTGATAATTCGGTTTCCTGTACCTTTATAAGTCCTTCCAGCTCTGCAATTTCTTTTTTCTTTTCTTCAATTTTTAAAGTAATTTTTTCAATCTTTTCCTTGTGGTTTTCAATACCGTTTTTTGAATTTTCGATTGTTTTCAGATTGTCGTGTATTGTTTTTTCAACGGAGCTTATGGCAAGATTTTTACGTGAAATATTACCTTTTAACTCTTCAAGCTGCTTTTTGGTTTCAATTTGTTCTGCTTCACCGTTATTTTTTACAAGCTCCGAAATTTCATTGTAGCGTTTTTTTATCTCTGCAAGAGTTTCTTCAAGCTTTTTTAAATTGCCTTCTTCTTCTTTTTTCTTTTTATTGAATTCCAGTATATTCTGGTGTGCAAGCTCTAAATTCCTTTTAACATCAAAATATTTAACGGTTGTAATCTGGCTTTCAAGCTGGAATTTTTCCGTTTTCAGCTTTTGATATTTTAAAGCGGTTTCTTTTTCCTGCGCCAAGCGTTCAATAGTTCCGTCAATTTCGGTTAAAATCAGGTTAGCATTCTCAACGCGGCTTTCAACCGTCATCAATTCTTCCTGTGCTTTTTCTATTCGTCTGTTGAAGTCGGCAATTCCCGCAATTTCATCAATGATTTTACGCCTTTCAATGTTTGAACAATTGACAATGCTCATAACGTCACTTTGCATAATAACGTTGTAACTGTTCGGCGTAATACGGTATTTTTCAAGCTTTGTATGGATATCTGCGAGGGTAGAGACCTTATCGTTCATATAATAAATACTGTTGTAGCCCTGTGTGGATTTTCTTATTTTCCTTGCAACGGAAATGGTTTCTTCCGTTTTATCATCGGGTTCAAAGATAACTTTAACAAACGCTTCATTCTTTTTTGTGTGGGTGGAAATGAAATCGGATAACTGCTCCGTACGTAAATTTCTTGCACTGGCAAGCCCGAGTGCAAAAAGAATACTGTCAATGATATTACTTTTCCCCGACCCGTTCGGTCCCGCAATTGTTGTAAAGCCTTTTAAAAAAGGGATTTTAACATCATTGGCAAAAGATTTAAAGTTATCGACTTCAAGTTCTTTTATATACATTAAATTTAATGATACCCATATCTAGACATTTTATATTACACAACAAATACACGTAATAGTCAAAAACGTTAAATAATATTACATTTATACGAGGAACTGACTAAAAGCGTTATTAAATCTGTATTTATTTTATTGTTTTATCTGCCTCTTCGGTTGTTAACGGGCCGCTTTGTCTTAAAATTTTTGCAAAATTATCAAGCTCTCTTGTAAGAAAAGTTTCCGCACCTCTATTTTTTACCTTTAGTGCCTTACTTAAGGCATCGGCATAATTCAAGCCTTTACCTTCAGCTAAATTCCCGTAATATTCCTCTTCATAATTTTGAGGTGCCCTGTAAACCCAGTTGCCGTTTTGCTGGTTAGGTTTATTTATTCTTTCTCTTTGACCTAAAATATCCGGCAATGTGGCAAATTGATTTTTTGTTGTGAAAAGCTCTGCAAAAACGGCTTTTGAAAGTGCTTCCTTTGAATTTTCAAGTTCATCTTTATTCAAGCCCAAATCATTAGCAAGAAGTCTTGCCCTGTCTTTTCCCTTTTCAATTTGCTCAATTAAACTTTCATCATCATGAGTGCCGGGGCCTATAATATAATCACCCGACTTCATATTCTGGTATTTGTTTTCACCTTTTGATTCGTAATATTTTACTCGTCCCCAACCGTCACTGCAATATTTTGTAATATGTATTAAGGTTGTACCAAGATTTTTTACCGCATCCAGAGAGTCATAAGAATTACCGCCCAACAACTCTATAAATATCTTATCGTGCGGTACCTTATTTTTTTCTGCCGCTTTCAATATAATATTTTTAAAAATGTATTTGCCGTTGTCAGCTATTTGCGGTTGTTTTACAAGTCTTTCACCCAATTCGTTTCCGTCCGAATCAAAAACACTTTCCCCGTTTCTCTTAATCGGTTCGCAAATTAAAGGCTTTATTAACTGCCAAGCCGCATCTATTCTTATACCGTTATAACGTTTAAACAACAAATCAAACTTTTTATACAAAAGCTCACCCGCATCGGAATCAATTTTATCAAAATTTTCAATAAAAATCATTGCTGTATTATAAGGGTTAATTTCCGCTTGAGCTTTTGCAAGTGAAAATATTTTTTTAATTTTCATTTCTGATAAATCAGCATTTTGAGACAAAGTATCAATGTCTTTAAGAGCAAAATCTCTCGCATTTACCATAATAACAGGTATTCCTGTTTCACCGGCAATCGATAACGCAACATGTTTTCTTCCGCCACCATATGATGAACCGTTTGCATGAAGTATAGTATATCCTTTTGTTTTAAATGTTCCGTTTTTAATCTGTGATACAACACTGTTTGCATCTGCTTTTGTCATAGGTGTTCCGACAACATCCGATAATTTAACACCAGTATCAAAAATTATATTCCCGTAGTTATTATTTTTAGGAGACGTTTCTAAAACTTCTTTTGTTTGAGAAATGTATTCTTCAAGCATTTCAGGAGTGATTTCTTTACTATCGGGGTAATATTTTATGGC